>CAUYPK010163181.1:0-29666 GCA_963574355.1 Loris lydekkerianus | reverse complement strand
AGAGGTCCCTCCTCAGAAGCAGCATAACAAAATCCAAACTTGGCAAAGAGCCACAGTATACAAAATAATGATAAGAGGCAAAGAGCCGAAATTCATTTTGGCCGGGAGCCGCATGCGGCTCTAGCCGCGTGTTCACCACCCGTGTCATAGAGTGATGTCCCCAACATATGCATTTCTTCAAATGAAAGAAATGTCATTTTCAAAAGTCATCTTTTGTTATGCCAAACGAAAAGTCCCATTCACTTTAGGATGTGTAATTATAGATGACAGCAGAAAAGTGATACAATGTCATGACTACACATTTCAAATACGTCCTTTAATTTTGAAGACTTAGAAGTTCACAGTTTCCACAGTGGTTTAATAGAATCATTACCAATGGATAAGGAAATGTCATCCCTTTGTCTCCCCTGATTCCACTTGGACATAGGCCATTGTTTCTACAAAGAGTGGCTTGGAGCCATGTAAGGTTTCAAGGGAAATTGGCCTTTCAGAGGGGCATTCGAATAGATAATGCATATTGCCACTGTAAAATTTCTAATGAATATTAAGGGTGGCTTTCATGTGTGGTGATTGAAATGAACTCATAAATTCTCTCTCTAGAATGTCGGGATTTTTCCTCCCTGTGGAGAGATTTAATGGATTTGCGGCATTCTGAACGATTTGGCAAGAAATCAGAAGTGCCTGCGCAGTCACTGCAAAGGGCACTTAGTTTCTTCCTCGTGATAGTCAACCACCACAAGGTGTCTTCTGTAAAAATGCAGAATGATTGATGCAACCCCCTGTAACTCACAACAAGATGTCAATGGAAAAACTGGAAAAAAAGAAGTGCTTAAAGAGACCACAGGTTTAAAAGCAAATTTGACTTTTAGAGATAATTTTCTTTTAAAAACAAAAGAGGTAGGCCTATTACCCTGCAAGAAACTTAGATCAGTTGTTTGTGGCCAGGCCATCACATTCTAAGGCCGCTGTGTGTTCCTACTGCTTTCTGTGTGGGATAGATTAAACTGTTCCCACACGGTGGTAAATGTCTCACAGAGCATAACAGGAATACGGTTGTTCTAACAGTTAATGGTGTGACTTCCAGTTAAAACAATATTCTTAAGGTTTCTTTTTCTTTGGCCAGTTCCCATTTTATTGTGCTGGGTTTTGATAAGTTAATTTTTCACATTTGTACAATCAATAACTTTCGAGGCTTTATCGGATCGAAGAAGAAGTTGGAGGTTGTTGACTAGGTTAACAGAACCATTTCTGAAAACAAATAATTATTCAAATAGCAGATGAAGATTAAGATAGAAAATATCAACAATTTTTATACTCATGAAAGAAAAAAGGGCAAATAACCCAAATAGTTGGACTAAGTTCATTCTTATATTTTACTGTGGAATGTGGGAAGAATGTCATTTTAGAGAAAGTAACTTTTTAAATGCTATTAATACTGGATTTTGAATACCTGAAGGAAAAAAAATTCTGCTTCATTTGTTTCCATTAAAGGAGTGTATCCCTTTGTGAAATGAATCTGTAATCCTTCATTTGTATACTGTGAGTAAGATACTCTAATGGAAGTAAACCCAAATGTCCTGAAGGAATTACTACTACTATCATTTAAGACACTGGATTTCCCTTAACACTGGATACTGGATAGCAAAGTTTGGTTCCATGGGGAAATCTTTGTAAGTGTAGACTTGGCTCTCAATTAGGCTTCTTTTGCGTGAGAAACTTCTTCATCTGTGAATATTCTGGATTAGAAAACAAGCCAGATGCTTTTTAGCTAAGGTTTCTGTAGTGGTAAAATAAATTGGTAGCAAAAGATGACTACTAAGACCTCTTTAGTGGATAAATATTAATGGATAAACTTTGTGTAGGAATGAAAGGAGTTGTGAGTTATTAAACCACCATCTGTAAGGAAGGACATGAATCCTATGAAAATATGCCCCAACTCAGCACCTTACATGACAAATTGGTGAACACCTTTTTTCCCAATTTTAGAATAATCAGGCAAGAATCAATGTGCTGTGTTTTTCCAACAGCAATTGAAAATTATTGGCATTATTACCATTGTGCCCTTCCTAGAACTCCATGGGGCATAAATGTGAAAAACTGATCTACTTCTATTTGTGAGTGAGACTTAGGGAACTCATTCTAATAGAGAACTGGGGGCTTTGTAAGTCCCAAGATGAAGATTTAAGTGAGACAAATGGCATTGGAAGGAAGAATCACTGCATATCTGATAATTCCAAATAAAACAATCCCTGTTTTTTAATTTTGCTAGAACATTATGTTCTAAATCTGAATTTCTCAATATATGGTTCTGCGAACCTATTGCATCAGAGTTACCTAAAACATTACTAATATTTCCCTACTGCAGACTTACTGAATCAGAATTTTTAGGATGTACATTCTTTTATAAGCTCCTTGGGTAATATATTATGTTCACTGAAGTTTGAAAATAACTTCTGAATAGATGAAAACAATTCATTATTCCTTGACTTTTCAGTTTCCTTTTCATCTATCCAAAACACCTTCTTGACATTTTCACAAGTTATTAAATGAGGCAAAAGGCCCTTGAGGATTGAGGAAGTTGCCCAAGGTCAATCAGTTTCAGGGCTCAGCTGCAATTTTGGTCAGGGTCTTCTGAATCCCATTCTTGTAAGACCTATCACCTTAGGGACCTCACACTTGAGGAAACAAAAGGAAAAGAGGGCTGAGTATATACTAGGTGCCCCTTTACAATGCTTGGTACTCAAGGTCTTTCTGGTCAGCTGGAAAAATTTACAGAGCTTCTGAAGGGAGCATCCCTTTAGATAAATCCCCAGAGGTAGTTTTATTCTTTCCAACTGACTTGGTTAAAAATATCATCAGAGAGTGTTTGGGACTTTTGATAAATCATAGAGTAGAAAAATCCCCAAGCAAAGGGAACCACAAACAACCAGGCCACTTGCCACATATTTTCCAGTTTTTACAAAATGATTTTGCATGTAAGTAACTGTTATGATTATAATGTAATCATCATCTTTTTTTTTTTTTTTTTGTGCCTACATAAATGGAAAATGATTTTCTTAACTGGGTCATTGTGACTTTGTTTTGAGCTTAACATCCAAGCTGGATTAAAAACCATTCGCCTCACATTCATGCAAATTCTTTCAATTTTGATTCCTTTCTTTGATGTTCCCTACCACCATTTTTAATCTTCTCTTTCAACAACTCCTCTCTGGTATGGATATTTTAGTGAATAGACTTTCTGTGGTTCTAGGAGCCATGAAACCCTCTGCCAATACCACTTCTGAATGACTTGTAGCCCATAGACAGCATTCCACTCTATCAGTAAGGAGCAAAAGCCACACCCTCTGCCAGAGGGCCAAACAAAATGCCAAGTTTGCTAATGATGATGTCTACTTATGTATTAAGAGTTTTCAATATTATTTAGTCAAGATCCCTAAATCCTCAGATGTGTGAATCATGCTGATAGGTTGGAAAGGGATCTTGACATGGTATGTGTGTGTGTGTGTGGTTTCTTTGCACTAGATAAAGAATAAAAAAAAGAATTATGAAAAAGATTTTATTTGATTCACCTTGGCCAACATCCCTTTGTCTTCACCTCTATAAAAGACAGTAATTTTTAAGTGGTGTTATATAGTGGTAGCCATATATGATACAACAGGTAAAAATTTTTAAATGTTCCTTTAAATATCAGCATAACTATGAGAAATGAAAATCACTGGTATTATATGGTAAGAAAACTAATGATTTAGAAATGTTTATGTTATAAGACCTGAAATTGAGTACTTAGCTCTTATAATGTGCTTTTCCCAACAGTCTTGAAACCCTTGGATATTTTTACCCAACACAATTAGTACATTTGATAACTATATTTATCATGCATCAATTCAGTTCAAATGAAATAGGAAAAGAGCTTCCCTTAACTAAACACAATTGAATTTAAATGTGGTTACAACTGATGGGTTGCCAAACAAAGCATCAGCTTGGTCTTTTTATCTGGGCAAATTATTAGAAAGATAAGATTATGTCTTTAGCAGTAACAAAGACAGAACTTATTAGCAAGTTATTCTGCATATATTTGAAAGTAAATAAGCTATGATATGCCCATTATTTCCATTGTTTAGAAATACGCCCCCTTGGCAAGGAAACCTAGTACATGGGTTTGCCTTTTGTAATTAAATGCATCAACCAATCACCAAATGTTTATTATACTCCTAGTATCTGCTGAGCACTTTTGTATTTTTACAGTGGCTAACTTTGTATTCGCCATGGTGTTTAGAAGTTTATGCAGCATGGTATAAGGGAATGACTACTAGACTTTAAAGGAAGGAATCTTCAGTTTAAATTTGGAATCTGTGATGTCTGTAGTTTCACTTCTCTCTGATTTCTAGTCCCTTCTTTGAGTAATGGGAAAAATATAGCCTTTCTCCCAGACTTGTTAGGGTGGTAAGAGATATTTTATGTGATGGTATTCAGCTGTATTCTTGATGTATAGATGGTGGCAAAGAATCAACGTTAAAAGGAAACAAAACCATATTTTAGAAAGCCACACCTCAGAACCAGTGAGGCAATTATGGATTTACAATGTGTATGGGGAGCATTTTCTACTTCATTGACTTGCTCTGGAATTTGGTAACACTGTCTCTAAACTTCTCAATATGGCCTCTTCTGGAAATGCTGTTATCATAGAGGGTGTGTGGTTGAAGATATTTTCCATACATGTTTGAGGGCCTCTATATGAGGTGTTCTTTGTTTCCTCCTAGGATTCATAGGCTTCCTGGTGTATCCTTTTGATTTTTCTCCCCCCTCAGCTCTGCTTAATTTCAATTACTTACTTCTTCATCCTTTCAAAGCTTGCACACTGTCTCATAGACATGCACAGGCTACAACCTCGCCTGGGTTAATTTAGAGCGACCGTCCTCAGCTTTCAGTGTACACTTCTGACTGCTCCTAAAAAAATGGTCCTCTGACAGCACACCAAGTCCTTGGAAAGGAATTACAAAGCAGAAAGTGAAAGGAAAGAAACCAGAAGAAGAAAAGGAAGAGTAAGTAAGAAGGCTACATCTTACAATCATTAAACCGAGGCTTATATGTACAGCGAGCTGCTAAAGACACAGCAGGGCTGCATTCGGCTTGCGATCTTTCCCTCTCAGTTTATGTCTGAGTTTTATTATGCATAATGGGTTTGGCTATGAGACAGAGAGGCCTTTCAATCTTTACTACTTGTTAGCTTTTTCACTTTAAATGAGTTAGTTATTATTTTGTGTTCAGATTCCTCTTTGTGAAAGAGGAGATAGTAATACTTGATACAGTTGTTTCGAGGTTAGAGGATTAAGTGAAATGCAGTGATCTAAAGCAGCCTATCAAGTATCTGCTCATTTTCCTCTTCCAAGAAATCTCCCCTCTTCTTGTCTCTTTCTATCCTTCAAGAATGAAACAGAATTATTAGTATGTAAGTATGTGGAATGGTTGCTGTTAAGCTTATAATCCATATTCTCCATCTGTATCTTCACGTAACTCTTCTTCCATTCAGCATAGAGGTATCTAGTCTGTTCTCTTAAAATCAATTTCATGGATTCAGAACTAGATATTACTACCTCTAAAAAATACAGATAGTGTAAGCAAATAAGGCTTTCAAAAAATGAACATATTTGCCAATGCTAGGCAGATGGTATAAACTCCAAAAATGATGCTGAAGGAAGGAAATAAAATAAATGAATGCCAGTGGGTAGGCAAGTGTACCAAACCATTCCATGTAGATATAGGCTATTTTTGGTTCATTTTTGTTACTATTCTTAGCCTACGTATATCCGGTAATTCAGTAGAATCAGGTCATTCTACTATTGCTACTGACACAAACGTCAGCTGCTAACAGAGGGCACTCCTCTCTCAATATCTATGTGCGTAACTCCTCCCAAATACTTACATCTGTTCTTTCTTTGGAGAAAATGTGATTTGCAGAGTAAGAAACTATTCATCCTATAATATAATTCTGATTAAGGCCTCTAATCTCTCTAAAACGTCATTTTGTAGGAATCACAAACTACAGAAAACCCTGTTCCTTTTTGTCCCTAGGGTTTAATCACTGGGGACAAAGGTCAGGTGACAATAGTACAGCACTACGTTGGCATCGCAAATGGAAACTTGGGTTCCCAGCTGCCCTCAGCAATCTTTGTTTTCTTAAAAAGAGGTGAAGCCTCTTCACCTCTTCTCTGAGCCTTAACTTTCCCAAATGAATTCACAATTTCACATATCAGGTCAAGACATCCGAATACTAAATTATTTACAGAAAAGTTTCTCAAATTTAGAAAGTCTTAATTTAATAATAGTATTGGTTTTTTAAATGTAGTACATGATGCATTTCATGTTTAAAACAAAGGGAAGTCATGTTAAATTTCTCCTCTAATATAATTCAATTAGAAATATATACTTCAGGTGGCTCCTATGGCTCAGTGAGTAGAGCACTGGCCCCATATACCAAGGGTGGTGAGTTTGAACCCAGCCCCTGCCAAACTGCAACAAAAAATAGCCAGGTGTTGTGGCGGGCACCTATAGTCCCAGCTACTTGGGACGCTGAGGCAAGAGAATATAGCCTAAGCCCAAGAGCTGGAGGTTGTATGATCTATGATGCCACGGCACTCTACCACGGCACTCTACCAGGGTGACAAAGTGAAACTCTGTCTCTAAAAAAAAAAAAAAGAAAGAAAGAAACATATACTTCACATTTTTGATTATGTCCGATAATTAATATTTTTGTGACAGTGTTGGTTATAGTATTCCAGTGAATGCAATGAAAGACATCTGAGACATTCTTATATTTCATTAAATTATTTACTTTTTTGCAAGTACAATATGTTATGTCTCAGGAGGTTATGATGAAATTGCAGAATGTGAACCAGAGTGCTTCAGCTGTGTCTTCTTGCTCTTTGGTGAATTCTCTCACTTTAGGAAAGATACATCACTTGCAAAGGGTGTGCATGTGCATTTATGTTGCTTGAAAGTCTGAAAACACACTCACGTCTTTTGCATTTATAATAGGATCGATTTAAACTGTTCAAGATTAGAAACAGCTACAGAGTATAGAGCCTTAGGAGTGTCAGAGGTTTGAATGCCACACACCCAAATTAGAAAGGAGTCATTTGCTTGCATCAGAGCTACACATTATCACCACAGTTCATGCCATCTGAGGAAATCAGCCTAAGAGAAAATAACAGTTGTACTAGAGCATTCTTAGTATTGATTTCAGATGTGGCATGCTTCTTAAGTGTTTTACTTGCATAGGAATAGATATTTCAAGATACAGATATAAATCAGTTCTAACAATTAGGATAAAGACCAAGGAGGACCATTCTGGGAACTCAAATGGCTTGCTCCTGGAAAATTAATTTTACTCATTTCATGGTTATGAGCTTACAACTGAATTTTTTAATTGTCAAAATGTCAATATCAAAATCATTTTAAGTATTTGCATTATAGCATTAGTACTGCCATTTTTGATTATGACATTCCCATAGTTAAATAAGGAGGTCTATCAGGACTAAATTTCAAAGCGTGCCTTTCTTTTTGTCCAGGCAAGATTATGCAGACAGAAAAGCTGAAATATTATACAAGGTGTCCATGAAGTTCATGTGCAATTGACAATGTAAAACTATTTTAAATTGCACATGAATTTTATGGATACCCTGTATAAAATTTCAGTGCAAATCGAGAGGAGAAGGATGATCTTTTCTCCATTCTGTATGTTCCACAGACAAGGAAATACTGAAGAAGTATAGTGATCAGTAAGCTATGAAAATTTTGAAAATTGGAGAAAAGGTACAACTTCTTTCTACTTCCCATCTCTGATCCATGCTCCACACTTCAGCCAGTGCCTTTTATGGAACACACAAATCTAGCTGTGCCCCTTGCTTGTTTTGTGCTTTTTCAGTAGTTCCCTATCTGATACAAATGGACACATACCACCTTACATTCAAATCTATAGTATCTAGCGTATTAGTTCCCAGAGACTGTACAAACTGGGTGGCTTAAAAGAACAGAGAATATTGTCTCAGAGTTCTGGTGGCTAGAAGTTCAAGGTCAAGTACTGGCTATCTTCAAAGCCACTAGGAGGGATGCCTTCTTTGCCTTTTCTAGCTTCTGACAGCCCCAGATGTTCCTTGATTTGTCATGCTGTGGGTCTACTTTCTGCCTCTGTCTTCACATGCCTGTTCTCTGCTGTGTGTTCTTACACAGTCTCCCCTTCATGCACGTGGTGTCCAAATTTCCCACTATTTTGTAAGAACACCAGTCATATGGAAATAAGGGCACTCTGCTCCCGTATGACTTCATCTTAAGTGAACTAATGATACTTGCAGCAACCCTATCTCCAAATAAAGTTCATTCTAAGGTACTGAGGGTTAGAAATGCAGCATATCATTTTTGGCAAACACAATTCAACCCATCACAAACTCCATCCAAACTCTTTAGAATCTGGCCATCAACCAACACTTGCCGGCCCCTTCCCCCGACTTTCTCCTTGTTTCCCATATACATTTGCTGGAGGGAATGACTCCTCATTCCCAGATCACACCAAACACTCTAGGGCCTCTAATCTTATATATACTCTGCCTTTGCTAGAACATGCCCCACCCCCACTTTCCCTTTCCTGCCTGGCAAGTTCCTATTTCACTCAGTATTTTCCCGAGCCCTGCCTTCTTAGTGAAACATTTCCTAACTTCTCCAGGCAAATGAGCAATTTACCCCCTGCGCTTTCACTGCTTATCTCCCCTTGGATTGCAACACACAGAGCCTGTCACCTTGGATTCTCCTTTCTGTTGGTCTGCCAGTCTTCCCACTGAACTGTAAGCCCTGGCCTTTCTCTCTTTGGACACCTGGCAAAGTGCCTGGCCTATAGTACACAGGAATAAACAAACATTTGTTAAATGGGTAAGGCCCTCCCTCTCTTGTCCCACAGACCTGAAGTGTGGCTAGCATGACGGGAGGAGCCCAGATAGCTCACAACTGTGGGGAACTCATAGCCCACCAGTCTCCTCTGTGTCTGGCTAGGGAAAAATTCTGCCAAGGGGTCTCCATACAAGACACTAGTCAGTCATAGAAAAGACTCTTAAGCCTGTTTGGCTTTCCCACGCTGGCTTAAAAACCAGCAACGAACTTGGGCAGTGTCCGAGTTGGTGCCTTGGCAAGGCAAGACTCCCATGTGGGTGCTGTTCACTAGCAGAGGAGATGACCTTTGCTGACTGGAATAAAGAAGCTGGCTTTGTATGAACCATCTGAAATACTTACTGCACCATGAACCAGAAAAATTAAAGTCCACAGTTTTCACCTAAGTTTTTAGCTTCTTTTAAAGAAAGTTGCTTTTCTATTTCAAAGAAGAAGTATTAATTTTCTAAAGCACCATTTCCACAAAGATGAGTTGGCAAATTCAAGTCAAGCTCTAATATTCAGAGAATGATAGGGCCAGGATTTTAGTGAAGATGGGACCAATTATAATTTCTTTCAATAGCCAAGGAGATATTTCATTTCAATAAATGCTTTGCAGGAAAACTTATGGGCTCAGAATTAAGCAGTCCTGGAATCAAAAGCTGAGTCAGTAGAAAAGGAAATTCAAATAGTTTTTCTTATGCATAGAATCAGGATAAGCACTTCATAGGAAAGCTGTTCGGATAAAGTAATTTATGTTAAAAAGTGTTGTAGACTTGGGAAAAAATGTTACATAGATCAATAACATGATTATCATCATTAGGAAGGTATTTTGACATATCTTATGGACTTCTCCATAATGGAGAAAGTATTTTTTAAAGTGGTTTGTAGGGCTCGGCACTTGTAGCTCAGCATCTAGGGTGCCAGACACATGCACTGGAGCTGGCGGGTTCGAAGCCAGCCTGGGCCTGCCAAACAACAATGACAACTACAACTGAAAAATGGCCCAGCGTTGTGGCAGGCACCTGTAGTCTCAACTACTCGGGAGGCTGAGACAAGAGAATCGCTGAAGCCCAAGAGTTGGAGGTTGCTGTGAGCTGTGACGCCACAGTACTCTACTCAGGGCTACATAGTGAGACTCTGTCTCAAAATAAATAAATAAATAAATAAAGTGGTTTGTAGTTTGCATTTTTCCAAATGTTTGCAAGATTGTTTAATATAATCTAATTTAATATTTATTCTGCCTGCCATAATCCTTGTTAGTTTTGAGGAGTATAGATTCCATGATTTTAGTCTTGATATTGTCAATCCAAGGAGATGGCCTACAATGTGCACATCTATAGAGATGAGTCAATTCCTTTGTTTAACTGACCCTCTCTGTGCCAGCCTCTTTGCTTCTGCTAGCGCCAGGCTTCCACCTTCCGGGTAACCAAAACAAAGCCTACAGTAAAAATTATCATGCATCTGTACATATTTGCTTGAAGAAGGCCCTCTATGGAGGTGATATGAAAGTTAATGCCTTAACAATGGAGCAAGCCATGTCATCAATAAAAGGAAAAATACTTCAAGAAAAATCAAGAACTTGATAAAAGCCCAGGAGAGAGAATAATTGAACAGTTACCCAGAGAGAAGACCAGCGTGACCAAGTCAGGAAAAGGAAGGGGCAGAGTGGCATTGTCAGGCAAAGGCCAGCGGAGTTCAGGCCATTCTGATCATGGAAGAGAGTGTGGAGTTTAAGTGCAACTGTAAATTCATAGTTAAATGCTTATCACCAAATCTAAGTGAAAGCAGAACTGAATTCCCCCACAGAAATTTCCCTGAGCTGGTAGCGGAGGGTAAGCAGCATATTCAAATGTCACTACAGCATGTGACAGCAAGTGAATATCAGGTTAAGCTAGCGCAATGAGGCATTGCAGGCTTTGGAAATCAGAGGTCAGACATGTACCAGGAAGTTGGACCCACTGTAACCACATCCTAGAATGAGAGTAGGGCTTGGATCCCACAGAGTCTCATGCCTTTCCCCTTTGTCCCTGAAGGAGAGAGGACAGAATTAGCATTTGTTACAAACTTCTCTGTGTCAAGAATTATATACATATTGTCTGATGTAATCCCAACAATTTCATGAAGAAAAAATGTCTTTCCCCTTACCAATGAGGAAGTTGAGACTCAGAGAGAACAATGTTTCTTGATGATCTCATACCATTAGTCAACCCTCCAAAGTCTGCACACTCATCACACCATAGGGGCACCTGAAAAGCAGACCCCCCCCAACCAGGCCTGCTTATCTAGGGCAAGGACGTGACTGCTTGGAGAGAACAGTTCCAGGGGTTGGAATTTCATGCCCCTGAAAATAAAACAGAGAATCTGACTTCTTTGCAACCAGATATTAATGGTTTTCAGATAATCAGTTTTCTTTGACTACTGGGAACAGATATGAACTTGACTGGTTCATCATATTACTTGGTTGACAAAAAAAAAAAAAAAAAAAAAAAAAATCAAAGCTGACTTTTTTTTTTATTATTTCTCACAAGCATAACTGGAAACATTATGGAAACACTTTCTTATTAGAGAGAAACATAGAATTTAATTGTGGGTAACTTACCTGTAAAATACTGTAAAAGATCACTTGTTTTCTTTCCCTCCCCACAAATGACACATGCAAATGCTTTAAAATGAGAGTGCAGAAGGGTTTCCAAGGAGCTGTGCCTCATTGTGGCTTCACCCTATATATGGAAACCTCTCTTTGCATGTGTGTGTGTGGGAGGAAGGCACTGTCCACCTATTTACAATATCCTCGCACATATAGAGAGACAAGCAGACACACATATGCATATCTATGCTACATGCATATACATATCTATGCACATATGCTGGGTATCCATAGAGTTCACGTGCAATTTAATATTACAACTATTTTATATATTAATATGTATAATTTTATGGTATATATATTAAGTTGTAAAATTTGATTTTGCTGTGGTGAAATATTTTTCACATTAAAAACATGCAACAGAATTATATTCTATTTATTTGTACTTAAATTGATATAGAATTAATGTGTGTCATCTTATAATTATGTTGTGTGGGTATTGCAGGCATGAAGATCACGCAGGAATCTTGATGGTTTAAGAAATAGACTATACTATTCCTGTATTTTATCGCTTTACAGCTTATCATAACTTCATGTGATAGGGTCTGAAAAATCATCTGGTTATTCTTGAATCTGCTATAAATTTTTCTGATGAGTGAAAGCAGAAAGGAAAGAGAAATGATCTTGTTCCTGTTTAAGAACAGCTTTTCTGAAGAAGCAAAGCCCATATATATAATTACATTTTTACTAATTTTACTAATTACGTTTTTCTTCAGTAAGGAAAGACAGGAAATCATGGTCTATTGATCAGTACAACCTACCTCTTCACTTCTGGGGAACAAAGTATGAACTGAGTAGGGGATTTTACTAGTACATGTGAAGTGTGGTGTGTTCACCTAAAAGTTAATTAAAAAAACACTTTTGTGCAAAATTCAATTTGTTCTGTCAGTATTATATGAGCAGAATTTCCTTTTAGATAAATGAAATATGATTCAGATGGTATTGAATTAAATTCTAAGTGTAAATATTATGTTATCACTTCTTGGCCTTTTAGCTAAGATCAAGTGTGAGTTTAAACATTATTTTGAAGACTATTAATAAAAGCATGGGTTTTATTTATTTATTTATTTATTTTTGGTATAGCCAGTGTTTTATTTATTGAGATAAAATTTACACATTGTAGCTTTGACATTTTAACCATTTTAAAATACACGAATCAGTTGTTTTGGTATGTTCACAATACTGCACACCTAACTCATACCAAAGCATTTCTATCACACCAGAAGATAGATTCTACAAAAACCACCTCATCCCATTCACTTACTTAACATGTAATTAAATTGTGACAAATGACATTAGATTCTATGAATTTATATAATTTGAAATATTTACATCAATAACATACCTACGCATGTAAGTGAAAAATCTATTATCACTTATCATTTCACAAGTCTCTCATATAACTTACCAAATAAGTCTAATCATTTATATCTCCACAAGATGAAATTGTTATTTTATACTATCTGTAAAGAATGAAAAGTAAATTATTCCACAGGACACTGTATTTCTGTGCTTGGGAGAGGAATCTGCAATCTGGAGAAAGCACAATCACTTAAATGTGAGAATGGGCTTTAAGGAAGAGCTTTAAATGTGAATAAGAGCTTCCTTTTTCCTAGACATTGCTCTTATGTCACATTGTCATGCGTTAGCCATTGTTCTATGTCAGCCTTAAACATTGTAAGGTAGGGGTGGTGGTGAGAGGGATTAGTTTTACGCCATTAGCTATGTATCATATAATTAAGAGCTTAGCAAATAATATGAGCTAAAGATATATAAATGTTTTAAAAGGTAAAATGAAAGAAGACAGTCAGAATTGATTAAAACTAGACTTTGTTTGAATAGCCACATATGTTTACCAATAAGACACAAAACCCACAGAGACTAAGACCTTTGGAAGAATGATAGAAAAGATGTCAGCTAGTGTTTTGGATGACAAAAGGTGAATGGGGGATTACAGCAAGTAGCAGTCTCAGAAGCTACAGAAGAGGAGGCAGGAATGAAATGAGTCGGTTTGCATCAGAGGCCCTGAGAGCCTCGGCCATTGTAGGCTACTTGGAAGTTACTTTCTTCCCTCCACACTCCCAGCAAGACATGGAAGGATTATCACTGCAGAACCTCAATGGTCTCAAAAAAGAATTCCAGAAACTGCCATTTGGATGTCTTCCTTGCTACCTGATTGACAGAGCAGTCCACTCATTTATACAGAGCTTACAGTTCACTTCTTCATACCATGTTCTTAGTAATGTCATTACAGCCCAAGATCCCCAAACATTTGACAATAGCCTAAACAATGAAAGACTGAAATCAAGGTCAACAGATGGAAGAAATCAGAAAAGGACAACAAAGAGAACCAAAGGAAAATCCTAACAATTGTAATGAATTATTTCAGAGACATAAGAGAAATAGTTCATGTATTCAAGTTATTATCTAAAGTTGAGTATTTGCTGGACACTTTCCTGCTAATTTCATAGTGTCTCATTTAATCTTCATAGCAATCCCTTTCAGGTAGGCATCACTATCATGCCCATTTTATGAAAAGGCTGAGTAAAGTAGCAAAGGCACCCTAGTAAATGGCAGAGACAGGCTTTGAACCCAGGCAGTCTAGTTTAAGTCCCCCCCTCAACCATTACATTTAATCGCTTTTCCCAAAATTGAGAATAGAATGTTGTGAAAAGGAATCAACCTGAAAGAACTCTTGTAAATTAAATAAATTATAGCTCAAATAAAATATTTATTAGTAAAAATAATAATGGAATTTTCCTAGAAAGTAAAGCAAAAGCTTAAGAAGTAGAAAACAGAGAAATATAATAAAATGAGAGTATTAACTCAACATTGGACTAATCAGTTTCCAGAAAGAGAGAAGAAAAAGAGGAAGAACTCATCAAGGAAATATAGGCCTGAAGGGAAATTTAAAACTAACATAAATCCAGACATATAATACAGCATTTAGAATATACAAACAATTCAGGGGAAAATAGAGAGGAGAAAGAGAGAGACCAGGAATCACAAATGACACTAGAATTTTCAACAGCTGTGGAAACAATTAAAGAGGGCTTCTAAATTCTGAGGAGAAATGATTTGTATGTTAGAATTCTATTTCAAGTCAAAAGAGCATTCAAATGTGAAGAATCTCAAAAGAGGCAGGTGCCCTTTCTCTGTTAGGGAAGTGTACAAATGAGAGAATAGACAAAAACAGGCCAGCAAGGCCTGCAAAGATTAAGGAGAAGTTCTATTTTACCCTCAGTGGAAAAAACCAAACCACATGGGAACAGAGAAAAAAAAAAAACAAAAAAAAACCCCAAAAAACAGTAATGTGTTTTAGCATTTGAAATTACTACAAGTGTAATGATTGAAATTAAATATTTAAAACAAATCACTTGAAAGATTTGTTGGGGGCATTTATTTGGGAAATTCTAACACTAATACATAGAGAGTCAACCATAAAAAATGAAAGGCAGTTTTTGATTCCAAAAATAGGCAATAAAAGAAACACAAAGCACTAAACACTACTTGGATCAGCCATAAACAATATTGTTTACATAATAGTAATGTAAATAATGACTAATTATAAGGGAATTAAGAAATGAGAAAAGTACAAAATCCTTAAGTACAAAGACAGGAATCAATACATCCAACCCATAAATCAAGAATGTATTGGCCTATCATTCAGAAAAATGGATCTTAACAATTAGAAAAATGATTTTAATATTGGAAGCATCAGAAAAATCGTGGAAATAGTAGAGAAGGATGGGGCAGGGAGCTTCTGTTTTTAAATTTAATGTAAGCATTGTTTAGTTTTGTAAAATTTAGAAGTTTAGGAGGGAATAATATTGCAGAAATTTGAAAATTATGACCATGATTTGGATTTGCTATTAAGGCAAGCAAAAAAATAAGCAAATTTAAGACTCAGTCAAAGATTGAGGGGAATCATAAACATTCTTTAGAAATGGAACTTGGGGAGCTAAACCTCTCAATGAAGAGAAAATGGAATATGCTTAGGGTTGTAACTTCACAGATAATATCAGTTTACAGATTAGATGTCTTATAAAAGCCATTAATCAGCAGGTGGTTTAGTCCATGCAGGCATTAAGCTTGTAAATAACAGAAATTTATTTTTTCCAGTTCTGGCATCTGGGAAGTCCAAGATCAAGACTCCAGTAGACATGATTTTTGGTGAGGGCCTTTTCCTGGTTCATGGATGGTGCCTTCTATCTGTGTGCTCATGTGGTGAGAAACTAGGGGGTAGGGATCACTATCCAGCCACTCTTATAAGCGCACTTACGTAAATTTTGAGGGCACACAAACTTTCAGACCATAGCATTAAGTAACTTCAGAGCTTAAGGAATTTTATGAAGTGTGGCCATATCTAACTTATGCTTCTACCATAATTACCTACACTCATTTTTGTAAGCATGAAATTAGACAAAATGATTTATTGAGGGTAGCACTGAGGATCAGTAAAAGTCACAATATGGTAGCTAACATTGGAGAGGGAATGAAATAGCATAGGTTTGTCTCCATGATGCTGAATCTTAATTATAGAAAAAGGTTCTGAATTGGTTGTAGACTCATAGGTTTCCTTTTCTTCTTATACCAAGTCTCTCTTCAACTAGCAGCCAACAGCTCAACATTACCCTCCCACAGCCCTTAGCATTCCTGATCCCAACCACTGAATAAAGGTCTTCATTTTATGCCAAGTCTTTAGGTACGCCAAGACTTACTATGACACAGAATGATGGGTGATGACACAGAGCTGAGACTTTGGACTGCATCCTGACTCCACCACTTCCTCGTGGTGCAAACTAGACATGTTACCAAATCCCACCTGGAAGTTGAGGATGGTAATGTTAGTACCAGTTCATGGAGATTTTGGTGAAGTTTATATGAGAAATAAATACACATAAAGCACACAGAAGAATTCCTGGTATTGATAAGAACTCACAATGATAGTCATTATTATTAATATTATTAACTTTGAGAATAAGATGACTTCATAAATATACCTTTTAATCATAAATGGATGAAATTTTATTTTATCATTATTCATTATTACAATTACAATAAGGCCTTTATATGGCTTTTAAATCACTTAGATAGTATATACTTATAATTTATTGAAGTAATCTGAGTGATTTACATTTATTTTGAATTTTAAACTTACTGGCACCTCTAATTTTTTCAGTCACATTGAATTGAACTGGTTCTTCTTTGGTTTTACTCAGTCTTCTCTTAAATTGTGTTTTCAAACATCTTGTAAGGCACGGATACGATCTAAAGTGTTCTTTGTCTCTTCCCAGGCAGTTTCATCCTGTATGATTCTTTGGCTCACCATTTATCTAAGATCATTGGTCCCTTTTATTTATCCAAATTTTCTATTTTTATACCACCAAGATGATGAGATAATAGGCTACATTAGCCTTCTGGACATTTGAAATGACAATCATGCTGCAGGGGCAGCCTTTTCCACAAGACTTCCCAGGATATCAAGTGCCTGACCAGCAGCTTTCATCTCTCAGAAACATAATATTTTGAGCACACCAAGGACAGAGTCTTTTCTGGGAATATACGCTAATTAATCACAATGGCAATCTTTAAATTTATAATGAGAAATAGCAATAAAAGGTTTCCAGATACTTTATGTCTATACAAATATCGCATTTTTCTCCAGTAGACATATTACCCAAGGAACAAAATTATCATCTACTTAGCTTAAAATCAAAACAAAGGGAAGTAGTTTGACAAATTTATATATACTGAAATCCAGCTAAACTTGTTTGATGCATTCGTCTCCACACAATGGATTATCTTGTCAGGAGAATTAAGATACTCAAAGTTCACTGAGGCTTTTTCTTGAACTCACCAGCATGAATGGATACTATCAATATTTGCCTCTGTAACTGTCCTTTTTCAGTGTGAGGTAAAATGATTTAAGATTCTTGCTTCACTTTCCTAATCATTTAGAAGAAATAGTCTGGGGCTCACTCCATCCCTGTAGTGGATGCATGGGAACTCTGTAGTGAAACTTGAGCAAGACACCATACCATAAGGAGAAATTTAGGTAAAATATTAATTTTTATGTAGATTTGATAACTAGTTCTTAGAAGAAAATTAATCCTTGTTGATAGAAATGATTAATTTCAGACCTCATTGGGAAAAACGCAATAGCTCCCATCTTTTGTCCACTTCCTGTCATTAGAATCAGCGTTTTCTCTTCCCCGATCTTCTCCTCAAAATATTAAGACATTAGAGGAGACTTTAAGAGCTAGGGAAAAGGGCAGGTCCCTTCAGAAAAGGATGAGCAAATAGGGTAAACGACTTGAGAGAGCTAGGAAATGTGAGGTTCAAAGTGAAACCACTGTGGCTCCATTTCCTCGACCCCTGCCACAGCCAGGGGGAAGCTCTTCACGTCCTTCCTTTGAAAACCCTCAATCCAAACATGGAAGTGTGTTATCCACCATATGGTAAGAACAAGCTAGACAGCTAGAGAAGGGTATGACAAGACCTCTCGGGATGGCATTGCAGCCATCAACTGAATTATTAAAACAGAATTTCCTACAGTTTTATCAGATGGCAGTGTGTATTTGCTTCAGGACACCCTGAGCAGAGGGAGAGTTTGCATGGTAGTGTAGGACCCCCACGTTCACTAAGCCATAAATAAGTAGAAACACAACTTCCCACTGGACTTTTTTGTATAAATGTCTCTTCCTTGTTCTATAGAAAGAAGCCTGCACTGAGGGGCCACAAAGAAGAGAGGAACTATTAAGTTTAAGTTACTCTTATGGGTGACTCCATTTCTTTACCACAGGTGACTAAATCCTGTAGATTTGAATGATTCCATTGTTTTCTATAACATGATTTTTCTAACATTAAATGTTAATTTCAGACTCCATGATGGCAATCTTATTCCACTTACTTTCCAGCTCCTGAAAGATATCTCTTTGTTTTTTTCTCCTTCAACAAAACATTTGAGGTATAGTCAGGAGTATTTTATAGTTATAAAAAATCTTTTGGTCATAGCCACCCCAGCAATACAGGGGGCATAAGGTTGATTGTGCCAAGTCCACAAGTTTGAGATGTTATAACTAATAAGGTAAAGCAGGGAATCTAATTCCTTTCTAAAGGATTGTTTGAAAAACCATCTAGTGAACCATCCACATAACTGAATAAAATAAAATATAGAGTAGGATTCATCTGAACATTACTATCTAATTATTTTCTTCAACTTGATGGTAGACGGCAAAAGGGTATAGAGGCAGAGGGATGGCAGGAGGCAGAAGGAGAACCTTGGGCAAGCAATGTCGCAGAACCCGGTCATCAGACAGAATATCCCCATGTTCTCTTCTCTTACCTACAATTTGAAATTGATAGCTATGTTTTAGCAACACACTAAATATATATTTACTAGATTTCTAAACCAATCCTTCTATGGCTCACCTTAATTTCCCAAACAGTATACCCCATTCTCTGCCATTTGATTGCAAATTCTTTGAAATTTTGACTCATCATTGATGACGCAGAAATAGCAACTGATGTGCCACGAAGTCCCAACCTGTTTCATCCTGTCTGAGTTATAAGGCCAGTTAAGGTATTGTGTGACAACAAAACACCACAACTTTGTGCTTTTGCAATTTCCCTGTTTCAGAACATGACTTAAGCAAAATGTGGCCTAGTGGTTTGTCAGGATTAGGGGTTAGATGTGCTTTAATCTGACCCTACTCCATTCTTGTTTTGTCTGTCTTTGACTTTTAAACTTGCTGAATCACTCTGGATTAGTCATGAAATAATGTGTCTGTGTCCTCAGAATTCCATACAATAGTAGAGGATTGATATAAACATTTGCCAACTTGTCATCTGAGATTTTTTTAAGGATGAAAAAAGAAGCTTAACATAGTTACATGGTAATGGGGCCTCATATGTCAGATCTGTCTTTTAACCCCCAGACATCACTTTTCTTGAGTAGAGAAAGATTGGAAAATGGCTTCTTCCATCTGTAATTTTAATTTCATTTACATTTTAAATATTCCTTACAGTGTTAATGGTGGTAAAATGCCTACAGATCCTAGGTTGAGATTGTACACAAAATACAAACTACTTGAGTGTAACACTTTTTAATGCTGCATCCAGCCCTCCTTGGACACCATGAACGTGAGTATTCTGTGTTCTTTAGTTATCACTAGAGATATTAACTATAGTGAACGCCACACCAAACATAACCATTTACTATCTCATAACCCTTTAGGGCCTGCAAACATCTGTGACATAAAACATTATAGAAATACATCAGACATGCATGATAAGTATATCTTTCATCAATATTTCCTTTTATTCTCAATAAAACTCTATCATGTTATAAGCATCATCATTCCCATTTTATTAATTGCACGCTGATGAATTAAATTTCTATCTATAGATGAAGAAATGAGGTTATAAAGGATACACATGGTTCAGTTAAGACATATATTTTTTCATGACTTTCAATTCTTAAAAAATGAAACAAAATATGCGCTTCTGCTACTGCCTTAACCCACGCCTAAACAGAAAGTTTAATACTTCTAGGGAATTACCCAACCTCAGAGTTCTCAAGATTTCTAGTGTTATCTTCTTTGTCAGTATCTTGAAAATACCAGCTTAATAATTCTCAAAAATAAAATTCTGCTTTTCATGTCTGGTAGAAGAATATTAACAGTAAACTGCTCAAGTGTCTTCTTTTAATTTTATTACAGAATCCAAACAGGATTTTTTGTTTGTTTGTTTCTTTGTTTTTTAGCTAGTCCAGAGGTTTGATACATTGTCAAAAAGCACATAACAGACATTACATTTAATATTTGTTAAACGAATTAGTGAAATTTGAACCTTGGTTGTTAAATGAATCATTGGAACTTGGGTCTCAAGGAGAAGGGGCTTGGAGGTATGAGGGAAGATTGAGAAAAGTAGTTGATGATGGATTTGTCACCTGGACAAGCTGCTGAATAAGAACATGGCATTACTGCTTGTCCATATAGGGGGTTTATGTGCAGAAATCTAGGTTGACTTTCTTAAACAAGCCTATTTTAATAGAACCAGAGTTTTAGATATTCTGGAGTCTCCTTTTGGTAAATCATCATTTAACAAGAAAGCTTGAACTTGCTCTTACTACTGGGTTTCTTGGTTTTGACATGATAATAAAATTTTTACACATTTAGTTTGAGTAGAGAAGTCTTTCTAAGTCATATTATCTCTACTGGGCCTATTTAATAGAGACATTAGATATTTCATTTGAAAGCTCCATTGATCTGTTGGATCATCACTGAAACAGCTATTATCAGTCTACAGCATTACAGTTTTTAGCAGAAAGACATCTTGTTAATTGGGGAGACTGTTTAATTAGTTTATTTCTTAACCAGAACTTTACAACATAGAAGTACACTTAAAAAGTAACATGTACATAATCATTTACTTCGGGAATTATGTTCCCATTTATTCATATGTTTAGAATGAATTTCACCCCTACTCTATTTTGAAAGTATATACACACATGCTTTAAGTAGGATTAATGTTGTTTACGGTCTGGCTTATTATTTCACTACGTTTATTTAGAAATGTAAAATTGACTACTCTGAATATTTTCTTATTCTTTAAATAACAAAAAGCCAACAGCTCACGTTTTATTTTAATAATTGGCTCCAATATTTTCATTCTTCTACCAATAGCATGTATTATAGATTTTAATTTTTATATCAACTGAGAAAATGAGTTTTGTTTTGAAATCCTTATGTCTCATGTGGTAACTGCAGGCATGTGGAAATGGGACATTTGGAACCTATCTTATAGAATATAGCAGGAACAGGACAATAAAGAGTTACAAAAGATTACGGTAAGAAAAAAAATTCTACCCATGTAGATGTTGAAGTCACATCCTGACCAAAAGAGGAAGTGGCTGGTCACTGGGCTCCAACTTATCTGATGGTATACAAGATAGACAGCACACTGGTGACTGGTTTCAGTTGTTTCTGTAAAAGCAGAAAGAGCACTCACTAGAAGTAGTCTGAATTCAAAATGCTGAAGAGAAAACCATCTAATGTTTCAGAGAAGGAGAAACATCAAAAACCTAAGGTAAGAGAATTTCATACATAATTAAATCAAACCAAATTATCTACTACAGAACACGTGCACACATGAGCACACACACTCATCCTCATCTGTCAGTTGTAAATCAACTCAAACATAGGTTGAATGCTTCATGGCAAATTTGGAAAACTTGAACAGCAAAATTAGATGATGCATAGCACCTGACAAGTATTGTCTCTGTGATTCTGTCTTAAAGTACACATTTGAACATTTGCATCTGTAGCTGAAATTTGAGTTCAGATCAGCTTCATGGCAATTGATTTGGTGGTCTCTGAGTGGTTAATATTATAAAATCTTGACACCTTTTGAATAGCTATGAGATTGCTAATATCTATTTAACAGTCTACTGAATGAATTTTTTCTCTTATGAGCTTAGTTCTTCATCACGTTTAGTTATGAGAAGGTTGAAATATAGAGATGTTATGGTCAAATATATGACTTTTTCATTTTTGAACACTAATATATGATAGCTCATTGCAGGTATGCATTTTTTAGATTCTTTCTCTTTTCTTGAACTAATATTGTCACTACAGAGGATTGGGCTGGGTTTTAAAAAACATCAAGACCCCATAAATTGGTAGATTTGACAAATTGGTAATATGTGGAAAGTTACTCTATTCTTTTTCTTGACAATAAATGCCACTTTTGAAACCTATGATATGGAATAGCATGTTTAGATTCCATGACTAAAGTCTAAATTAGATTAATTAATAATATAAAAGAACAACTAGAATACTGATGTCAGAAAATGTCTCTAGCACTTTTACATTTCTTAAATTTCATAGGTAAATAAAATTTAAATTTTTGTGAGATAAACAATAGCTGAGTACAGATTTTTTAAAAGGCTTTATTTATTTATCTGTCTTTATTTGGAAGGCACCTGTTTTCAGGGAAAGGGTTTTCAGTTCATTATGTCCTTTTGAATTGATGTGGCTTTGAGCAATGGTCAATATTCTGAAAGTCTTTGGAAGTTACCAGGCAATTTTTTTTTTTTTTTTTTTTATGAAAACATTCAGTCTTTGGAAACTAAGAACAAGTCATCTTCAATATTCTTTCTGAATCAAATATCTGATAAGTGATAGACAAGTATCTTTAGTTAAAAGTAGAGCTAGATGACATCATGATTTCTGTCTTTTCCCCTAATATGATACAAATTCAGAGTAACATTTTCCAAACAGTACAGAATGTTTTTCAAAGCATCGCTTACCCTTTACTTAAGATTAATTTTATAGAAAATGTACTTGATTAAATGTAACAAATATTCAGTTGACAATAGTAGGTTTTGAGGCAATCACAAAAGTTACTATGAAATTGATTTTCTTGAAAGTACTTAAAATCTAAAGTTGGAGTATCTGATAAATACTATATTATGTAGTGAGTTACAGTCATGTTTATGTCATTACGCTATTTTCAATATGTTAATTTAACATCATCATTTGGCTTAGTAACAGGAAATATTATAATAAAAGTGGAATATTGTTCACCTTGCTGCTTCCTTATTCATAAAATTAAAAATGTATCTGATAAAATATACATCTTGGAAGCAAATGTATCACAGAAATTAATCTCACTGCAAACCTATTAACTTTTGTTGTGAATGAATTCCCATTTTATTTAGACAGATGTTTTCATTCCATATGAATTTAAAGAGAAATATGAGTAGATATGCACAGGTGTGTTTTTCATGCATTCCAGGTTGCTGGATCCTTCCCTTTTAACATGATGGTGCTTGTTCTCCAGTTCTTCTAATTATGTCTTAAAACAAGTTCTTTTCCCTCTTGATTCACATTTACCTTGCTAGGTCATTTTCTTTTTATATTTTATGGATTAAGAGAAGAATCCATAAAGGATGGCTGAGATGAATTCTGTGAGGATCCCTGAAATAGATGGCTAGCAAAATAAGGAATGTAAACCTCTCCATCTGCTGGAAAGGAGAATCGAGGATATGTCTAGAAAGACAGAACCATCAAACATTAGCCTAAAATGTAGGGATTAATGTCTACATTGTTCAACTATAAGGCCAGCCATTAGTTTATATCTCCTGATCTGGAAATGAACACTCTTTGCACTATACTCTCAAAATTTCTGAGAGGGATATATATATTTTTTTTATTGTAAATGACAAGGTAGCCAAAAAGTGATGATAAAAAATGAAAGAAATGTTATTTAATCATTTAGTTCATGTTAACTCTCATGGGTTATAATTCAAGGGACCCATTATCCAATTGAAATGCACCACATATTATAACTTATATTACCTCAAATAAAATTTCTGGAATGTTTCAATTAAAAAGAAAATAAATAGAAGACTTTGTTATTAATATTTTAAATAGGTCTTACAGTTGAGAGTTCAAATCATTCATAGATAGTATATGTAGTAATAGATTTTATAAGCCCTATATTAAAACTCATGTATTAATTTTTACATTCATAAGACTTACAAAATATGTCCACAGAAAGAGTATACCCAAACATATGTCAAAATACAATTTACTATTTATAATTTTACCTTTTATGTGCCTTCTTTCTTCACATGTTACTTCTTTTATTTTTGGTATGGGTCCTTTCCTTTGAACAGCTTATAAATAAGACCAGTAGCATACAAATTTATTATAAAACATTTATGGCACTGGATGAGAGGCAGAGGTCAGAGATGTCCTATTAGGGTTACTGAAAGATCTTTGGAAAATTATTACAAAAGAAACATAGTCACTACATTTGCTGGGATGTTAATAAATTCTAAAGAGTTTAATAAGTGTCTCAGAACTTCTATGGTATATCGATAAATTTCAAATTAATAAAGAAGTTTGATGGGTAGTTGTTAGGTATTCTATATTTATATAGTTTAAATAGCCTTGCTTGACATATATGTAAGGTACTGTGCCCTCCTTCCTGAATTTTATTTTTACCTTCTTACTACTAGTACCCACAACTGATATGATTTGAAACACTTTTAAACATCTCCAGGATTCAGAATTATTGAAATGTTATTCAATTACACTCTATTACTGCTTAAGTTATAGAATGTTTCTGTTTTCCCTCTAAAATGTTTTATTTCAGTTTTCTATATTTATTGTGAGTTTATTAAATGCCATTTGCTCTGATCAGAGCTTTTTGTGCACTAATTTTCTTACTAACTACATATGTTCATTATGCGGCTAGGATAACACTTTTAATGTGGGAGGCTCTCAATAGATATTTGTAAAGTGAATGAAATTTCTTGAGTCTGCTATATTTAGCCTAGTTCAAGTACAGATACTCATTATTCTTCGTAGCAGGTCATTAGTGTATATGTAAAAATATTTGTGTGTATGTGTATAAATACTGCTGTAGTTCATCTTTAAGCTGTATTTTAAAAAGTCCAGTCCACCAAATGTTGTGCAAGAATCTCTAGAGACCAATTGTTACATAAAGGTAGACCTTTGTTCCAGGCTAGAAAATGTGGAAGAAACTTTGCAAATAGCAAAGGAGTAGACTTCACAAATGAAACTCAGTAACTATAATTCAAACAACTTGGCCTTTACTTGGCTGTGATTAATGATCTGTGTTAATAAATTTTAACAAAGGTTTTTCTTAGTAAAAGAACTTCAAATGTCATTGTTATTTTAAAGGGATACATTGGAATGATGGCAGTTCTTGAAATAGCTTTTTTTTTTTTTTTTTTTTTTAACCATTCTTCTTAATCTAAAGTGCATACTAAATGAGACACCATTAGTGTCACAGATGCTAATTTTCACTAGCAATGACTGAAGTGGCATTCTCTCCCATTTGCATTTGATCCTAGCAATGATGAGAGGTGATGAGTTGATTATGAGCTGTTTTCACTGCACTGCCCGCTGTGCAAATTTATGCTCCTAGACAAGGATGACACATAGTTGTTGCATTAAAGAGCTTTCTTCATTGTTTTTTTGTATGGGGACTATTATATTTTAACTCTTGTCTAACCAGGAAAAGAAAGGGAAGTAGTATTTACCCAGGCACTTTTCCAAGGGAATCATGTCTACTGTTTTACTTAACCATCTCAAGACCTCTATGAGGTTGACACTACTTTGATTTCCAAACCACAGGGCAAAAAAAGGTCCTGTTGATATAAAGTATTTTCCCCAACTTAACAAAGCTAGTAAAAATATATATATATATTTGGAATTTATGAGATAGCTTTTCTGCTTCTAAGCATATGACCCCCTTCCTCTCCTCCTTGTTGCTTTTTCATCTGGGGTATGTATAATATTTGTTGAATGCTTGGCTTTTCAAACAGTTATCTGAATATATGTGATATAAAGTATAGGTCATATGATAGACAGAGTCACACTTTTTTCCAGTTAAAAATGGTGAGTTTTAATAACTGTTTATTTTTACTTTTTGTTATTACCTGTGCAAAAAAAAAAAAAAAAAAAAAAAAAAATCTCTGCTAAGATTCTCTTCATTTTTATACTTACTTGGTATTCGTTGTATTTGTTTAAAAAATATTTGAAGTAACTCACAATGCAAATGTAGAACCAAATAAGACACATCAGGAGAAAATAGAGAATGAAAGATGTTAAAAGGGTCACCAAGGTAGACTTAAATCTAAGTACTTGTTACTCAGTGTGGACCTATATACTGGCAACATTGGCATTCCATGAGTTTGTTTGCAGTTGTTTTTTTTTTTTTTTTTTTGGCTGGGGCTGAGTTTGAACCTGCCACCTCCGGCATATGGGCTGGGTGCCCTACTTTTGAGCCAGAGGCACCACCCTTCAGGAGCTTGTTTGTATCATCAATTCTTTGGCCTGCTCCTAGCCTAGAAAATCAGAATATACTTTTAAAGAAGATACTCAGGAGTTCTCCGAGCACTTTAAAATTTGGAAATATTGTTCTTTATTGATGGTTCTCAACCTAGGTTAAATATTAGAATCACTGGAAAGCTTTTTAAAAAAATAGATGATTGGGTTCCATCCTCAAATATTAGAATGTAACTGGGCATAAAGAAATTTTTAAGTTTCCCAACCTGGCAGCATTTTTTTCTACTTACCTTTTCAAAAAACTTAGAACTTCACTTCACTAAGCCATTTATTCATTAATTTATTCATTCATTCTTCTGTGCAACAAATAGCTTATGAATACTGTGGACAATATGAACCACATGCTGAGGATACAGGGGTGAAGAAAAGGAGGGTCCCTTCCCTCACAGGACTTACATTTACCAGGGATGACAAACAATAAACAAAAATAAGTTCAATATATAGAATGCAGATGATAACAGGTGCCAAGAAGAAAAAAGTTAAACAGAGAAAGATGTGAATTAGAGAAGCCTTGGTTAAAATGGGGGAATTTGAAGAAAAATCTGAAGGAAATAACGGAATTGGCCTTGGGATTGGTGGAGGAAATCATATTCCAGGCAGCAGGGAGGGGCAAGTTGAAAGCCTTCAGGTGGGACTGAACCTGGTGTGTTAGAGAAACAACGGAGCACAGCACCCAGGGGAGGACTGGCCGCAAAGAGCTGGACCACCAAAAGATTGTGAAGTGACAGGACCCAGCTTATGGTTTAGTGTTTTTATTCTGGTGCTTGTGTTTCAAGTACATAGAAGAAAGAGAGGCAAAAAGCAGGGAGACCAGTTAGGATACTATTACAGACCCCAAGCAAGAAACGATTGTTTTTCAGACAAAGGAAATGGCCCACTGAGTTGGATGTTGAGAAACTTTGAATTTGGTTCTATTGGTACATATTGTATCCATTTGGATAAGTATAGGAGTTTTCTCACATGCACTCTGAAGATGGTGAACTTCTAGGAAGATTCCATGGCCCAGCACCATTTTTGCTTCCAGTTAGTAACTGCATTCCAAGAAGAAACGGCCCCATCTCACTGATCACAGCCACCAGAAATTCACCCCAAAATTGATGTTCCAATTCCCGAGGGCTTCTGGGAATCCATGAAGAATGTGATTTTCTACTGGATTTAATTTTAACTTTGAGGGTAACTCAAACTGATGTTCCAATTCCCAAGGGCTTCTGGGAATCCATGAAGAATGTGATTTTCTAAACAGCTGGGAGATGTGACAGAAGGGCAGCCTCTCCTTTGTTTGGAAATGTGGATATTATGTCCTACATAGGATCATATCAGGAAAAGTATCAGTCAATACCTTGACTACCAATACACTGGATTTGTTAAAAAACCTAATTAGGCACTTATCTCTTTAATGTTCCCTTAGCTTGCTTCAGAGATAAAAGACTTCATTATCCCTTAAAACAGTGTGTTTTTAATTAGTGGAATCAAATCTGTAATCTACGTGTCTAAGTTTCCAAACTTAGCATTATCAAATTTATCCATTGCTTTCTTTTTAGTGTTAAGGATCCAGATGAACTTTCAGAAACAAAATATTCATATGAGCTTCTCAGTACAGAACAAAAATATCCTCCATTAAAAATTGACTAATAAGAATGGAAGTTTTTAATCTGTCTTTGGTGGTAGATGATTCTTGGAGAGAGCCAATTGTCACTACAGGGGGCTAAGTACTTTTCCTCCCCTCAGGTGAAGAGGTTTGGAAGTTTTCTGCTAGTCTGTATTAGTCTGCTAGGGTTGCCATAACAAATACTGCAGACTGCAGAGTCAAACAGCACAAATTTTTTTTCATAGTCTGGGAGTTTGGAAGCCCAAGATTAAGATTATGGCATGGTTGGCTTCCACTGAAGGATCCACTTTCGCTACCACCAAAAAAATTTATAGCATAGAACACAGTAGTGATCTTTCAAGGTATGTAAAATAAGTGTGGAATGATGACTAATGGAATATATTAGTCATTCACAGAAGTAACCTACTACAGAACGTATTTTGTAATGGGTCACTGATAAAGATGTGGGAAAAACCCACATCAAACAAAGTAACCATTCCTAGAATCAAAATAATCAAACATTGTAATCTACCTTAAGGAAAAAAAAAAGTTAGCAAAAGAGTGTTACTTTTCAGAAAGCCTAGAAATATGTGGGAGAATAGAAATTTGCCACTGTGTCTGCACAACACTGCAAAGCAGCTGAAGCAAATATCCCATTTGGCTGGATGGACTTTTTCACTTAGGTGAGATGGGTACTTTAGGCTATTACAAGAACTTCATGTCTCTCCCCTTGATACCATCTCATTTACTGTGACTGGGCTACACTAATAAAACAAACTTACAGCAATGATCTAGTGATCTGGTGTCCCATGTATAACAGCATTTCTTCCAGAGGAAACAATGTTTTGATCAGTCAAAAGGAATACACATTCTTCTTGACAGATAAATTTCTAATAGCAAATTAATGCCTACTTGGTATTGCCATTTTTGGTATCTTATTATTTTGGTTTGTGAATCAGTCATCTTGAGGTTGCTTGCAGTGATATCTTGGAAATCTGAACTCAATACATTCCAGAACCCCATTTGAGTTCTAAATCATTCGAGTTCCAAGACAATTTTTCCTCATTGAAATAACAGAAATTGGATTGATCCATTCCCAGGTTCCATAAACTTGAATTTTCAAAATGATCTTAACAGTAAATACACTGGATTTTAAGGTAAAATATTAACAAATAATATTTGAATAAAAATATAAATTAATAAAATTAAAAATATAAAAACTTAAAAATATAAAGGCCTGTTTAATCACAATTGAATATTGGTTTGAAACATACCCCTCACTCTTTTTTTTTTTTTTTTTTTTAAAGGTAAGTCATTTTAATTAATATTTCTCTGGTAAGTAGGTTGACTATTTTTATAACATATGTAGTGGCCATTGATATTCTTCCTTTGTTAATTTTTTTTTTTTTTTACATTTTTAATTTATTTATTTATTTTTTTATTGTGGAGAAGGGGCAGGGAAAGAAGGTGGGGGAAGCGGTGAGTGACAGGGTCGGGCCAGTGGCATGGTACCACATTGACTGTATCTAGGTAGAGGCAGTTTCAGGCCGGGCCTTGCTGAGTCGTTGCTACGCGGAAGTAGCTCGATGGATCCGCTTCTAGTCAGGCTCGGGAAGTTGCACTA
>CAUYPK010163178.1:0-16082 GCA_963574355.1 Loris lydekkerianus | reverse complement strand
CCCCCCCCCCCCCCCCCCCGCCCCCCCCCCCCCCCCCGCCTCCCCCCCCCCCCCCTTCTCCTTCTTTTTTTTTTTTTTTTTTTTTTTTTTTTTTTTTACCTAGGCTCACTCCTAAAGTTGTGCAATTACTTTTATTTCTGATTAATGTAAGGGAACGTACAAGTAGGCCACACTGTTTACATTTGTAAGGCAGAGTCTAAGTTGTAGCTATGTCCCTCACAAAGAAGTGTGCCGTGGACTCACTCACTGGCTTTTTCTCTATTTAGTGTTGGGATATAATGGGTCACATTTTTATTATGTATTCTTATTATGTTTTTACATGAGAATAACTTTTTCTTTCTGCAAGTGATTTTACCTCTTTATTTTTATTTTTATTTTTGGAGAGAGTCTCTGTCACTTGTGTGGGCAAGAGTGCAGTGACATAATCATAGCCACAGGAACCTCAAGCTCAAGCGATCCTCCCACTCAACCTCCCAAAGTTCTAGCATTACAGGTGTGAACCTCCACACCCGGCCACCCTGTCAGTTGTTCCAGGAAGCTTTTCATACTGATCTGCCTCTCTGGACTTGTGTTTCTGGAGCTTGTGGGATTGTTCTGCCAAAGATTTATAATTATTTTTCTATTTACAAGTTATTTGATGTTTAGAAAATTACTGCTTCCTCAGATACTTTCTCTGAAGTCTAAATTTTAAATAACATTTATAAGTCTTCATTTTTGACCATAAACTATGGTGGACATTAACGATACTATTTGGAGACTTCCTTAAATATGTAACTAGAAAGGATCTTGTTAGATTAAATTATTTGTTAACTTCTACCAGATGAAATAATACAATTGGCACAAACCAATTTCTGCTCATACAGGAACTACATTAATAAATTAATTATATTTAATTAATGCATGCATTCATAGAAGAGGTGACAGGCAGATATTTATAAGGATTAGAAAACACCTTCATGAATAAAAAAATGGGACAGACCATAAAGACGTTTCTAAAACAACATTTTTTACTTTAGTTTGATCATAGAATTTTGAATATGGCTTATTATAGTCATTAGAATTTGTTTTTAATTAATAAAGCCATAAGCAATTCAAGCAAATGATAGAAATTATAATAAAACAATAAACCATTGGCTCACTTAAAAAAATTACAGTGAAATCTTACTTCAGACACAATTAGTGATACAAAACTTTTCATACCTTTCTATAAATTTCAGACTTCCTACAGTACATCATAGCAGATGTACTGTGAAAAAAATTATCTTTCCTATCACCATCTGAGATGATAACTACTAATGATTTAAATTGGCCTATCTGGGTAAATTTGTCCATTTTCAATCAGTATCTGAGTGCAAAGGGGGAAGGAGTACCATGAAGGATGAAGCTTTGATAATGTGCCTTCTCCTTGACCCAGGTAGGTAACATTGACCTACCTTAAAACATTCTGACAAAGCAAAATTGCTGTAGAAAGGGGAAGATAGTGGTTTCCCCAAAAAAGAAAAGTCAGCTTATGCTACCTCCCACAATGCTTTTACTTCCATGCCAAAATTTCAACATTGATTTTCTATTGTTTGAAATGGTCAGAAGTGAGCATGTATTACTTTTTTAATAGTAAAACATATAAAAATCACCATTTTGAAAATGTATTTCATTAGATGTATTTACAATGTATTTCATGAGAATAAATTATAGTTCCATGCTATTATTTCTTTTTTAATCATATCAGAAGCCTGTTCCCTGGAATAATAAGTTTCCTAAGTACATTGGTGTCACCCTATTATTCCTAGAAATGTGGCTCAGGGAGAGACTATCTGTTCTCTATTAATCCGGTGGCATATGGGTGGATGGCTTCTAATCAGACAACCTGAAAATAGACTCTCTCCATGAACAGATTTATACAAACCTGCTGACTTTGGTTCTGCCACACTCACCTTGCTTATTAAGACAGGGGCGACTGTCTTCTCTCTGCATGCAGTCAATTGAAGAGGAATTAGTGAAGTACTTGCATAGCCTTGGAAATTGGAAAGTCTACTGCTATCTTTTTTTGAAAATCGTAGGCAATTTGAGGACAGATGATCCCTAAGAGAAGAAAAGAACCCATAACTGCAAATATAATTTCATTTTGACTGAAATGTGTGAAAGGTAAGAGAAAACAAAGTCTAATCGGAAGTTTAATTTCTGGGATGTAAAATATGTTACAATATGGAAAACAGTTCTCATATATCAGCTTTTTCCACTTTAAATTTGTTAATGATAGGGAAGCAAACTACTTCTCTAGTGTAAGTGCCTATTTATTCCCATAAGTAAATGGGTAAGCGATGTATGTGATAGCAAACCCTTAAAAATAGTGAAGGCATTATTGTCCATTGTTTAACCCAAAGGAGTAATTGAAACAACACATATACTTATAATTTTTATCCTGTTCTTTTCGTATTTTTATTGCAAGGATTTCTCAAAATGATTAATATCCTTTCCCCAAACATTTTCAACTGTTGCATAATATTTTGCTGAACAGGTTTATCACTGTTTACTTAGCCAGCTTCTCCTTTCATGAATGCTTCCAGCTTTCACAAGAATCCATGAAGTCAAACCTTTTTCTTTACTTAGAAATCTTTTCAAAAGTTATATTTCAAGAAATGCAAGGTTATTAACATTTTGAAGTCGTGGTGCCTAGTGCCAACTTGTTCAAAATTTGTTACTATGGTAACAAATTATACTATTCCATTTTAAATGCATTCATTTAAAAATAAAATAAAAGAATAAAAGATGAACAAAAAGCTATTAATAAAAATGAGAATTTTTTTGCAAAATCTATATTCTGTCTAGGTCACACTTGAGGACCTAGAATCCCACATGTGGCCTTTAGGCCATAGGTCCCCACCTCTGAATTAGGTGCTATCTTGCAGGCAGGAATGTCATGAGACCCTATTCTAGCTGATGAAATATGTTATAAATATTAAGTTATACACTAAAGCTATTAACAATTACTTAAAACAATTTATTTTAGTTTTTGATATGTATTCTCATTCAACTTATACCATTTTCATTTTTCCTAACTAAGGCATAAGCATTTAATCCTTTTAAAAAGTAATACCATTTACACAATATTTTCTTGAAGTGCTTCCATGGACATGTAGTAAGGCTAATAATGTACATATACAAAGGAATTATAAGGAAAAAATCAAAACTTCCATGGACATATAGTAAGGCTTATAATTGTATATGTACAATTACATATACAATTGAGAATAAAAAGAAAGTAAAATTTAACATCCTCAGAAATTTATTGCCTATCTAGTTTTTAGAAGGCTTCTTCTTTCATATAGAAGTTTTTTTTTAAAGATTTTTCATTTTAGTTTCATTGTATGAGTAGTATGTTTTTTTCATATAGAAGAATATTTTCAAGGTATATACTGTTCTTTTATTTTTCTTTTATTTTTCTATAAAATGTTGATAAATTTGAGGAAAAGATATAGAGAATACTAATTTTCTAAAACATTTTTTGGCATTAAAATAATCATTATTACCTATTGGAAATGAATGATTTAAAAAGCATAAATGTCTTAACATAATAATTAAGTAAATGAGGTGAAGGATATATTAACCAGTATGATGTATGCATTCCAAACTGTATATGAAATCTGCAATTGAACCCCCTAAATGCATTAATGTATACATGACATATTTCTTAATGATTTAATAAAAAATAAATAAAAAATAGGTGTTTTTCCACCTACGTATAAATCCACATTGATCTTTACTGAGATCTTTGTCAAATATATCAACAAAAGCAAAGGAGAAGGTGGAAGATGAGAGGAGAAAAAACTATTCCTGCTTGTGGGGGCAAAAAACAAACAATTTGATAAAACAAAATACTTCAAAAACAAAATATTTTAGCAGTTTATAGAACAGCTCAAATACATTTCCATTTTAGTATCCGACAATAAGCTCTCACACTATTCTAGGCCAGATGTTTGCAATGTATTCAAAATTACTGATCTTGTATCTTATTTGTAACACAAAACAGGATGTCCACACCAAATGTGAAAATTAGTGCTTAATTTCTATGTGTTTAAATAGTAAGAAGTGTTTCACTCTTTGAACTTGTGCAAATACATGCTGAACTAGAAACTTATCAAGTTATTAAAGAAGGCTAGAGGAAATTAAAATCACTTAAATGTCATATGGTGTACTAGTTTGCTAGGTTGCCATAATAAAATACCGCAGACTGGGTGACTTAACAGCAGAAATCTATTCTCTTACATCAGACAGGAGGCCAAGATTAAATTACAGGGAGGTTTGATCTCTCTTGCTCCCTTTCTCTTTGGCTTACAGTTGGGAAGTGTGTCCCAACTTCCTCATCTTACAAAGATCAACTTGATGACTTTATTTTGACCTAATCATCTTTTTACAGTCATATTCTAAGCACAGAGGTTAGAGCTTGGACATATGAACTTGGATGGGCACAATTCAGCCCACAACATATGGGAGTCTCTATTTATATGCTCCACAGCTATCTTCTTTATGTTTGTTTTCATCTAATAATGAAGGTAAAATTATCATATTTAAACCACACCATTTTCTTATAGAATATAAAGTTGTCTTGGCTTATTTATAATCTTTGAAAAATATGGTAAACTATAAAGAGCATTCAAATCATACAGAAACCTAACACCCAGAATAAGTGTCATTAAAATGTTGCTTTCCTTTCAGAGGATTATATCCAATAACACTTTTTTCCATAAACAAAATTAAGACCATTCTAAATGCAGTGCCTTTCTTCATTTTTCATTTAATATTATATTGGTCATCTTTTCTGTGAAAGCATGGAAAACATTATATATAAGTAATGTATATCTTATATTTCATAATTTGTTTCCCCTTTTCTCATTTTTATAAATGATGAGGTTTGAAATTTTCGTTTTTTAGCAACAGTGTGCTAAGCAGATTTCTATACAAATAAGAAAATAAGTAATAATTCTTATTCAGTAGACTAACCAAAGAGGGTAAAGACATAAATAAGACAAAGGGGTTAAGTTACCCCAAATTATATATACTTGATGTTCAAATAGGTTTAAATTTCAACTGTGTTATGCCAAGTAAAAGAAAACAGACTCAAGGTAAAAAAAAAAAAAAAAAAAAAAAAAAAAAAAAAAAAATATATATATATATATATATATATATATATATATATAGAGAGAGAGAGAGAGAGAGAGAGAGACAAAAAACATCAATGTTTGGCAAAAGCTAAGGTCATGAGGAGACCCTGATTATTAACAGTCATGAAGGCCAGGAGCGGTGGCTCACGCCTGTTTTCCCAACATGGTGGAAGGCTGACGAGGGACAATTGCTTGAGCTCAGGAGTTCAAGACTCGCCTGAGCAAGAGTGAGACCCTGACTCATGAAAAAAAAATGGAAAAACCCAGCCAGGCGCCATGGCAAGCGCCTGTAAACCCAGCGACTTCTGGAGCCCGAAGCAGCAGGATGTCCACAGCCTGAGTCTGAGGTTGCAGTGAGCTGTAACGCCATTGCACTCTGCTCAGGGCATAGGGTGGGACTCTGTCTCAACAATAACAACAACAAAAAAAGAGTCATGAAGGATATTTCCAGGGACGGTAGTGGAACTATGCTATGCCTTGATGGTGGTGATTGTTACATTACTGAGTGATTGTGCCAAGTCTCAAAGAGCTGCACACTAAAAAGAGTGGTTTTTACTCTGTGTACTTGGAACTTTTCCAGCAGATTTGTTTCCTGATTCAAAACTGAACTTTTTTTTTTTTTTTTTTTTTTTTACCTTTTCAGTCAATATAACTGGTGCAGAACACTCAGCTAGTTGCAAAGGATGAAAGGATGTTGAAAAACAGAAACAAGCTGAACTCAAATTCAAGACTGTCTACTAACAATCCCCAATGAATACTATTTTCTTAAAGACAACTAAAAGGAATAGATTCTTAAATCTTAAAGAACACCATGTCTTCTGTGGAAGGAGAACAGCAGCAACTAACTGTCTTGCATTTTGTGTAACAGTTCTGAGTTCATGGGCATCCAGATTTGACCCCTACTATGGGCTTCTTTGTACATACCTGTAAGCCACACAAGGACTTAGTTTGTTGTTTTAGATATTATTTTAGTAGATAAACTATAATTATATATTCTTATAGAGTACAAAGTGATATTTTTATGTATGTATACAAAGTAGAATATTGAAATCAAACTAATTAACATATCCCTCACCTAGCTTACCTTCCTTTTCATTTTTTATGATGAGACATTTGAAATACTTGTTTTGAAACACTCAATATATTTTTCTTGACTGTAATTACTCTGTCATGCAGTAGATCACAAAGTTATTCCTCCTGTCTATCTGAAAGTTTGTTCCCTTTGACCCGGAAATCCTCATTCCCGCCCCTCTTCTCTGGTAACAGTTACTCTATTCTCCACTTCATTGAGTTCTCCTTTTTTAGATTCCCCATATAATTAAGATCATATTGTAAATATTACATAAAATAATATAAAGAAAAGAGAGTTTCATGATACTTGGACAAAGATATGAGCAGATACTTCACTAAAGTAAATGTACAGATGGCAAATAAGCCATGGAAATCTGCTCAATATATTTAGTCTTTAGGAAATTATCAATTAAAATTTTAATGAACCTCCACTACACACCTAAAGAAAAACATGACAATACCAAGTACTGGTGATCATGGAGAATAACCAGACTCTTTATACACTGAGGTTTTAGTACCATTCCTTCTGGAAAAGAGTTGGTTTTAAAGTTTGCATAGAGTTAGATACACACTCACCATATGATCTAGCAACCCCAGGTACTCAAGTATTCACCCAAGAGACATTAAAATCTGTATTTACACAGTAACTTGTATGTCATGTTTATAGCAGACTTATACTCATAATAACGAAAAGAGAACATATCCATGTGGTCTTATCCATTTTGGAGAATGTTTAAACGACTGTCATAAGACCATAGCATGAAATAGAAACAGACTACTGGGTGCACACAACAGCATAAATAAATCTCAACTGTGTTGTTTTCTCATTTCTTAGGTAAAACTATGAGGACAAAGTAAAATCAACGTTTAACAAAGACTGAGATTATGAGAAGAACTTGGCTCTTAAGAGGCATCACGAATACTTTGGGGGATGGCAATGGAACTGTTCTAGTCCTTAATGGTGATGACAATTACATTTCTATGTGTCAACTCTCAAAGAACTGTACATTGAAAAGAGTGTTTTTTACTCTGAGTAAATTATGCCCCAATTAGAAGACGATCTCATATTTGTTGAGCCTTTTATAATACATGTTTCATACATCATCAATTTGATCTCCGCACAATTTCATTGGTAGATATTTTTCTTTTCTTTATTCCATAGGTAAAAAATGAACTTCAAATATAAAGAATAAAAACCAATTCCAGATTTCATGATTCCTAACCAAGTATTCTCTCTGACAGACAATAAGATGCTGAGTTTTGTTTCCCTGAAGGTCAGTTGCTTAATACTTTTAAAACACTCTATGGTATCTTTTCCCTTTTAACTAGTTTTTCAAGGAGCAATATTCCAAAGTGGTGTATGTTTCATGTTATTTTAATTTCTTCTTATTATAAAAGGGAGAAAATTTTGCTGGGTTAATTAACTATCCATTGAAGTTTCACATTTTAGATCTTTATTTCATTGCTATTCTTTTCCTTAAAAAAAAAAAGAAAAGAAAAAAAGCCTTAAAAATATATCAACAAATCCCCTGCCAAACAGTTGCAAGGAAGCTGCTTTTGGAGAATCCAAGAATAGATAAGTTTTGGTTTTAGCTATAAACTTTCTCACCAGGAACAATAAATTAGACACACTAGCAGGTCAGCTTTGAAGGCACTCAAAGCAGACATGTGGCACCATACTGATTACTTCAGTAAGCCAGATATTATCCTGCCTCTTATCTCTCACAGAGAAAGAAAGCCACACAAAGGATTAAAACCTCCTGCAACAAGCAAAATCACCCCTCACACTCATGTCAAGGTGCTCCCTGAAGGGTAATAGCAGATCTCTTCTCCAGGGAGAGGTAGCCACCAGCTAGATTTGAGGCCAAACTGGAATGCTAACATGCTTGCATCTGTTCCAGCTGGTACCCCAGGCAGTCCTTTCTTCATCTCCACTGTAATTACAGAATAAGCACATCTTCCACACTGCTGAAGGAATTTAGGCTAATTTTCACTGGAAACTGGATAGATACCCTCTCAGGAACCAAAATAGAATTGGCTTTGTTTCTTGTAACTGATGAACCACGTTAACCGAAGGCTATGGATTAGTGGAGAACACGAGGAACCCAAGAGCCTGTGATGTTTTGGCATCAAATTAGAGTATGTGGGAAAGGGTGATAAAAGGAAAAGACACTGCATTTGGAATCACTTTCACATCTGCTACTTAGTATTGTTAGCTTTAAGCTGGGCCCATCGCTTTTGTTTGATGGTTCCATAGAACTCTTGGATCATGAGACAGAAAATTAGCTAATGCAGTTTGAATAGAGGAAATGCTGTATTTAGTGTAATAATTCCAGATGTCCCATGGAGCCCAAAACAGGGTTTGTAGAAGAGGTAAAATTTGGAGATGGAGTTTCATAGAGACATTCTGTCCCCAGGCCAGTGTCCTTAACAAATTTGTTTCGAATGCCCACATGTAGACCAATAAATTATAATAAGAACAATGAGCAACTATATTGACCAATATTTGGCCAAATGAACTGTGTGGCGGTGGAAATAATTTCTAAACAATGTCTACATCTGTCATTCTGTTGCTAGGTGTGGGAGACGACTGTACTCCAGCAGAGATGTGTCAACCCTCTTGATACTCTGTAGTTCACTGTTTCTGAAAGTGTGGTGCCCAAATACCAAATCATCAGAGATGCTTTGTAAAATGGGGATTCCTGGGCATCCTAGGAAGTTCTCAGATTGGAAGCTAAGCACTGGCATTACCATAATATCCCCTAGGACATTCTGGTGCACACTAAAAGTTGAGACCCATTGCTACATGCCTAATTTCCTATAAATAAAATACAATGAGCTCAATGCTGACTAAGGTTCTCTTCTGCCTTGAAAATTGTTCAAGTACTGGTCAAATGTACAATTTGCAGAGATATGATCTTTGCCAATTTTGTTCATTAATGTATTCCCGGCACTTAGAGTTGTGACTTTTACTAGGAGACACTCAAAGATTAGCTGTATTTGTTAAATTTGTAATGATTTTATTTATATTATCAGGACTGGTAATTTTACATGTTAATTTGAGCCACTGGCTGCCTAGATTAAACATTTTTCCTGCATGAGATGTGTCTTTGAGAGTGTTTCAGGATGAAATTAGCATTTGAATTGATGATCCTTTCCATATGGGTGGACACCATCCAACCCACTAAGGGCTTGAATAGCCAAAGGCAGAGGAAGGAAGAATTGGCCCTTTTTTCTGCCTCATTGCTTGATCTAGGATATCTCTTCTCATCTTCTGGCTTAGGTCTATAATTTAGATCATCAGCTCCCTTTGCTCCCAGGCTTTCAGATTCAGACTGAATTACACTACTGGCTTTCCTGAGTCAGCAGCTTGCAGAGGGCAGATTGTGGGACTTCCAAATTCTCATCCTCCATAATTACACAATATAATCTCTCTCTGTGTGTCTCTCCCTCTTTCCTCACCCCTTCCACATTTCTCTCTCTCTTTCCATCTCTCTCAGCCCCCTCTATCCTCAAGTTCTACATCCGTAAATTCAACCAGCAGCAATTTACAAACTGCTGATTGAAAAATACAACATTCTTGGGATATGGAACCTGTAGTAATAGAGGTACAGCTTTTCTCATCTGCAAGTTCTTTGGAACTGGCTGGAGGACTGAGTATCTGCTGATTTTGGTGTCCTCAGAGGACCCTGGAGCCAATCCCAGCAGGCAGATACTGAGGGATGAATGTAAAAATATATTTTTATTATATAAATATACTGTATATTTACAATATACCTTTTAAATATTATATACACACTCTACTGATTCTGTTTCTCTAGAGAACCCTGATGATATGAGCAATATTTAGTGGCAAAATAATACAGGTACAAAAAAGGTATTAGCTTTGCTGTCTAACAGCAAGTTTGCTGTCCAGTTAATATGGACATCCTTCCTGGTTATCAGATACCCATCACACTCATGGTGATGCTGTGATGTGAGTTAGTAAGCTGGATATGCTAATCCACGTTCATTTATTCTTGCTATCTTCATATACTCTTCCTCTTAACCTTTTAAAATAAGCCAGGCTACCAACCCCTCTCCCAAATTAACATGCTTTTCACTTTAAAATATCTCCTCCTCATTGATGGACTTGTTTTGTTTTTAATTTATAATTCTCATTAATTCAAATCAATTTGTTCAATAAAATAACATATAATAAAAAGAAAAGAAGCAAAGAAAGAAATATTTTATTTTAGGAATGCAAGCCCTTTTAAATTATCAGGGCCAGAGAGGCACTCAACTGAAAAATCACGTCACTCCTTCTGGAACTAAAAATCTATTTCATAAAACCAATCACTGGCTTACGTTATTTCTGAAAACCAATGAAATGTCTTGAGGAATAATTTTTGTAATTTTCCTCTCTCCTTATTGACTTGCCCTTTTTGCTTTAAAAACTTCAGCCTCTCTTTTGTTGGACAAATACTGCCTAAGTTTACCTTCTTTGATCAGCCAAAGAATAATAATAAATCCCTGTGGGTATTAGGGTAAATTATTGGAAAGGCAGCTACTACTACTGTAATAGCATAGATGAGGTACTGAAAATATTGGTCATCTTGCCCAAATGCCATGCTTTTAATGTAAATTCATCATTAAATATTATTACACATCGTCAGTAATATCTATGAAATGATGCAATTATATAGAAAAATATAAGTAGTTCAACCCATCTCTTCATTATCTCAAAAAAGTTATAGTACAGATAATATAAATTATGTCTACACATATAAAAAATTTTCAATTGTTTTAGTTTTGTTTAACTTTATAATGGTCTAATATTATACACATTTTATTGCAACTTAATTTTCTCAGCCACATTTATGCACATCCTTCCTGGTTATCAGATACCCAGCACACTTCTACTCAGCCCTACTATGAAACTAATGTATGGCTTTCATATGAAAGCTATAACCCAGTTATAATCTAAGAAATGGGGAAGGGGGAGAGGGAGGGGAGGGAGTGGGAAGGATGGGTGGAGGGAGGGTGATTGGTGGGATTACACCTGTGGTGCATTTTACAAGGGTACATGTGAAATTTAGTAAGTGTAGAATATAAATGTCTTAACACAATAACTAAGAAAATGCCAGGAAGGCTATGTTAACCAGTGTGATGAAAATGTGTCAAACTGTTTATAAAACCAGTGTATGATGCCCCATGATCGCATTAATGTACACAGCTATGATTTAATAATAAAAAAATAAAAAAATTTATAATTTAGATTCAACACAACTTGTCTCATTGTTTTTCTTATAAATAGATATTTAGATAATATCTAATGCTTTGTCAGTATAAATCATACTTCAGTGAAAATTTCCTGACATAAATTTTACATAGACTGATTTTTTTTTTTTTTTTATAGATTGTTTTCAACATAGGTCAAAGGGCATATAAATTTTTCATTTTATGGGACTCTTCCAAATTCACAGTGATTTGGGGTAAAAGTTTGTGTTCTCAGTAGTAAAGAGCACCCATTTTGTAAAATCTTCATCCACTTTTGATATTACTCTGCTATATTTTTCTAATTTTAAAAGCAATGGTGTTCCACGTAGGAACATATCTTACTTAGTAAAGTATAACAAGAATTGAGGAAAAAGTATCAGATGTACTCAGTACTATTATGAAATCAATTTACAATCACTCACACTTTCTATTTTTTTTTTGCAGTTTTTGGCCAGGGCTGGGCTTGAACCCACCACCTCCGGCATATGGGGCCAGCGCCCTAGTCCTTTGAGCCACAGGTTTCATATGAAGAATATATCACAACTATGGCCTGGGATGAAGGAGGGAGAGAAGGGAGGAGGTCAGATGGAGGGAAGTTAAATGGTGGGATGACACCAATGGTGCATATTGCAAGGGTACATGTTGGACCTATTAATATAAAGTATAAATGTCTTAACACAATAATTAAGTAAATGAGGTGAGTGATATATTAACCAGTACGATGTAAGCATTCCAAATTTTATATGAAATCAGAATCAGCACATTGTACTCCATAAATGCATTAATGTATACATGATCTACCTCTTTATGATTTAATAAAAAATAAATAAAATGACATCAAAAGAAAAAAAGGAATATAAAAAAATAAAAGCAATGTGTATTTCACTGTATTTTTATCTTTTATTTTTCTAAACTACTAATGAAATTGAGCAACTTTTCACAAGTTCATTAGCTGTTTGCAGCAATTATTAATACAAGGAACCTGAAACACTTAAGTCACCCCTTTGGAAAACCCTTCAGACACACTCCCTTTATGATTTGAAAAATGAAGACATATTACTTAGTGTCAAGTACAGGTGTAAGGATGCTAATATTACGAGAGACTGAGACCTCAGGAAAGGAACAGACCTGTGACTTTATTGAGGAAAGGCATGAGAAAGACCATATGGCAGTGATTTTTAACTGCTGTGCCATGGCATATTGGGGTGTCATAAGAGGATCTTAGGTGTATTAGGTGTACCACTAAGACTTTAAAGATCATTGAATTATTTTTGAAAGAAATTCAAAGCACAGTAGGTATATTCTTTTTTTTTTAATTTATTTTACTTTTTTTAATCAACATAAATTAAGTGTGCCTCAGAAGTTTAACTATAGGTTCAAGTGTGGTGTGAGTTTAAAAAAGGTTGAAAAACAGTACCATATGGTACAGATTGTGGCCATGGTGTAGGTGCTGAGAAGTTAGCATCATAAGCACATGACCTGTGTCCTTCTGAAAGAACTCGCAGTGTTCATGAGAAGCGGAGTTCTGCTGTGATCATCTGGAGAACAAAGACTGTAACTGAAGTATAAGGAAAATCACAGAGAACCTCGGTCTCCTGGACCAGAAGGCCAGCCAGCCACACATAAGGAAATAATCCGTAGACCAGTGATTCTCAACCTTCCTAATGCCTCCTAATGTCATGACCCTTTAATACAGTTCCTCATGTTGTGGTGATCCCCAATCATAAAATTATTTTTGTTGCTACTTTGTAACTATAATTTTGCTACTGTTATGAATTTTAATGTAAATATCTGATATGCAGGATGTATTTTCATTGTTAAAAAGGAGTCATGACCCACAAGTTGAGAACTGCTGCTGTAAACTGAGCTCAAACGAAGAGTCTAAGTATTGGTTAAATAAGCAAGCCTTTCCATGTAAGTCAAAAGTAGTAACATTAGCCAACAAGTGATTTTTAATCTTTTTTCAATTCCAGCCCTATTTTGAAGGTTTTGCTTTTTTTCTGATAAACAGAAGAGTAAACTAAAACTTCTGGGAAGCATCCAAATAGCCATGGGTGCACAGGTCCAGAAACAGCACCAGCGGTTTGCTCAGGGAACTCTTCACTGCTTCCCTACCACTCTGAGGAAGGTCATGCCCCTTTATGTTTGTGGTCACGGACAAAATGGACAAAATGACTTCTGGAAGTCTCTTTTATTTCTTGAAATCATCTCCTACCCTACATCCTGGATATCCCCCTTTTCGTTTGCAAGCCTAATGGATGTGGAACTTTCAAACCTATTGTCATTGCCATTTCAGTGAGTCTCGTCCTCAGCAACAATCCCATTTTAACCCTCTGAGCAAAAGCCACTTGTATACTCCAGGGCTTCTCTTGACAGAGCTGTCACTCTGGGGTAAATAATACTGTCCCCTCAGCATGGAGATAGGTCATCTTAGACCTATTGAAGTCTCCTTGAATGACCTGATTCAGAGCAGGCTGACCATTCAAGAGAGTGTGCCACACTCCTGCAGAGAACTGGTTCTTTGCAGGAAAATTACACCTATGCATGTTTATGCAAGCAAATGGCTCTGGTGTCCATTGAAGAAATTAAAGTCTGCCTGAGACACTTGTTTCTCTGTTTCCCGAGAGATGTACTGACATAGTGGACACATTCCCATCAATTGTGCTATATTGACTAGTTTAATTCCAAGGAGGATAAGCAAGGAGAAGAAGACTATCAGAGTAAAATGTCATTTCTGATTTTTCCTCCTTCAACTCCAGTAGGCTGTCATGCAGATGAGTCACTTCGGTGCATTGAGTTACCTAATAGAGGAGATCAATGTTTCTAATTTAAAAAATTTTGTCTTCTTTGAAAAACAATTGTGTCCTAATCCATTTACAATATAAGTAAGTGGAACAAGTTATTAGCAAATAAATTTGACAATTTGTCAAATTTGTCATAAATTGTCAACCTCTGAAATAACAGAAATATTGCATGGTGTTTTTCCTTTGGTATGTTCATCTGAGTCTTTAATGAAGTTTCATATTTAATAATGATATAATAGTGTTTGTATCTACTTTGCCATAAAACAAATGCCAAGTGACTATGTGTATACTCATGCATAGCAAAAGGGAAAAGAGAAGACTTAATTGTTTATGTGGAGTAAATGTCAAAAAACTTTTATAAGTTAGGCAAGATGAGTGTGACAGCAAATGATAGTCTGTGTCAAGTTAAACATTTACAGTCTAATGTAGCAGATCAATATTCATTAATAGTATCTTTATAAAGTAAAGTTCAAGTAATCACTTTAGGAAACTTAAAGAACAAGAGGATCCACATATTTAAGTTGTGCTAATTTTCTGTTTTGGAAATGAATGACAAATGTGTACCTGTTTTTCAATTGGGCTACAGTTGAATTCTTCCACCTCCTTCTTTATACACCTGTTCATCTAAAGCTATTGAGTGGCTGCTGCCAGCCAGACTCTGTGCAGATCACTCAGGATGTAGATACCAAAAGGCACAGTTGGTGCCAGGAAATGTCTTTCTTTTTCTTTCTTTCTTTTTTTTTATTAAATCATATCTGTGTACATTAATGTGATCATGGAGCATCATACACTAGCCTCATAGACCATTTGACACGTTTTCATCACAATGGTTAACAGCCTTCCTGGCATTTTCTTAGTTACTGTGCCAAGACATTTACATTTCACATTTACTAAGTTTCGCATATACCCTTGTAAGATGCACCGCAGGTGTAATCCCACCAATCCCCCTCCCTCTACCCATCTCCCCCCTCCCTCCCCTCCCTTTCCCCCTTCCCCCTATTCTTAGGTTGTAACTGGGTTATAGCTCTCACGTGAAAGCTAAATTAGTTTCATAGTAGGGCTGAGTACATTGGGTACTTTTTCTTCCATTCTTGAGATACTTTACTAAGAAGAATATGTTCCAGCTCCATCCATGTAAACATGAAAGAGGTAAAAGAGGCACAAGACTATGGGGAAAGGGCCAAGGAAGGGGAAGGGAGGGGGAAGGTTTTGGTGGAGGAAGGGTTATGGGTGGGGCCACATCTATGGTGCATCTTAGAATGGGTACAGGCGATTGCACTAATGTATACAGCTATGATTTAACAATAAAAAAAATTAAAAAAAATCTTTAATCCAATGAGATTCTATCTTAGTTAATGGTGAAAGGTGTGGGTCCACTTTCAGTCTTCTCCAGGTTGCCAGCCAGTTCACCCAGCACCATTTGTTGAATAGGGAATCTTTTCCCCACTGAATGTTTTTAATTGGCTTGTCAAAGACAAAATAATGGTATGTAGTTAGATTCATCTCTTGGTTCTCTATTCTGTTCCAGATATCTACTTCTCTGTTTTTGTGCCAATACCATGCTGTTTTGATCACTATCGATTTGTAGCAAAGTCTGAGGTCTGGTAGCATGATTCCTCCTGTTTTGTTTTTATTTATGAGCAATGTCTTGGCTATTCGAGGTTGTTTCTGATTCCATATAAAACAAAGTATTGTTTTTTCAAGTTCTTTAAAGTATGACAATGGAGCTTTAATAGGGATTGCATTGAAATTATATATTGCTTTGGGTAGTATGGACATTTTAACAATG
>CAUYPK010163176.1:0-27594 GCA_963574355.1 Loris lydekkerianus | reverse complement strand
GATTATCTGACTGAAGGACATCTTGGCAGATATTGGAAAGATATGGAAAGATATTCTGGTTGTTCATGTTACCAGAGTTTTTCTGCTGAATCTGCCCCATGATTGTTTTACACCCTTTGATTTTTTCCCCTGGAGCTTTGTCAAGGACCCATACAGTGCTATGGCCTGAGAAACTGGGGCCCTGTTTGTTGTGGTGGGGCTAAGTGGTTCTGTCTTGTTTTTAGCTGGTTTCTGTTTGACCCTAGTGAAACAGTTACTCTGGGTTGAAGTCTCAGCTGTGGAGAAATGCCAGCAATTAAGCCACCCTGCCCCACATAGGCAACAACTGGGAAAGGAAAATCAAACCTTCCTACAACCACACACCCAGGGTACCACCTGAATAGTCCTCGGGTGATTGGCTCAGTTCAAAATGTCCAAATCAATTGTCTCAGTCAGCATCTGTCTCAGATGGGAGTGTTTAAAAGGTCTCTGTCAACTGGATCACAGGGATCTGGTGACTACTCTGATATGGCTTGCTCCAGTGCTCCGTGGAGTCAGGAGGAGCCACCCAGCAAGCAGATCAGTCTGGGAAGGTTGATGCCTCCTTGCCCACCTTGCACCTTGATGCCTCCTTGCCCAACTTGCACCCAATCACTGATATTCCCGCAGGGCTTTGACCCAGTTGCCTGTAGTGAACAGATACTCCAGGTGTCTTCACCTGCCTGAATCACAAGAAAATCTATTTCTGCTCAGCCCAGCCACTGTACTTTGCCACTATCTAGCAGGGGGAGGTGAGGCCTGACAACCTTGGGTGCTTGATGGAGGCTGGGGGTGTTTGCTCAGTTCTAGCCCCACCCCTAATTGATGTTATTGATAGAACAGAACAGAACAACTTTGTGGGAATTTGTTTCTGTCCCTGCTAAATTCCCCCACAGAAGAGAAGCTGTTTTGAGTTCTCAGAGCCTGCACCTCAGGCCCTGTCTTTGCTTTTGCAGGTTTGTATTTAGTTACCTGTCTGTTCTAGCCTCCTGTCTTCCTTTGTCTATAGGCTGATGATCCCCTGAGGACCAGGTGCATCTTAGGCTCAGTAAAGTGGTCCTCTGGGGCAGTCCCACCCTGGGAACTTCCCACCTCTGCCTGTGTGTTTTTAGTCCCCACACTCCACCCAGGTCAGTACTGCCTCAGGCAAACCATTTACTCATGGAGCCTGCATTTTTGTCCCAGATCTGTTCTGTGGTGGTTCCCACCTGAGTGGATGCCCAGCCTCCTCTGGTTGTCCAGGGAGATAGGGGATGTGGCTTCAGAATATCCAGGAGTGAGCCCTATTGTTGCTAAAAGACAGCTGCTGCTTTGTGCCTCAGGGCACCGCTGCTACAGTGTGGTTCCCTCTCAGCTGACCATCCTCTCCTCATTCCTGTGCCCTAGAATCAGCACTGACCAGCTGCAATTTAGGCCCTGTCCACACCCCTCGAGAAATCACCGAAGAATCTGGACTCCTGAGGGACAGGCCTCCAGACCTCAGAGTGAGAGTGGAGGGGAGTGCTGGGAGTTCAGAGTTGCAGGTAGAGAATATATACAGTTTTATACAGTTTTATGCCTGGCAGGAGAACGCCATGGCACCCTAGTAGGGGAGGTAGGTCCAGTTTTTAGAGGGTGTCTCCTGTGGAGTGTAGTGAGAGGACCTTTGAACTCTGTACATTTGTTTATGGGGCACTCCAAGCCATTCTCATGGGAGAGGAAATTCCCATCTGCTTGGTGATGGATTTTGTACCTTTTGTTTGTATCCTTGGGGTCGCAGCTCACCTCAGCAGAGTTGATGTGCGTCCTTCAACCTTCTCTCTTGGTGTAGCTCTAATCCACCAGGTTACTTTCTTAATTTCTGTCCTTTAACTCTCCTTCTGGAAGGAAGACAAAATTATTATTGTATATATAGTTAGAAGAGCTAGACCTTGCCTTGTAACTGAGATAAAAGCTTTCTCTACTCCACCGTGATCTAACCATATAGATCTTTCATAAAAATTTTGTTTTGAAATCATCATAATTAAACACATATTAAGATATGCAATTTAGCAGAAATAATATGGAAACTAATTGATAGTGGGTATACTATATGGAATAGGATGTTGATTAAGGATAGACTATTAAGTCATAGCTACCTTAGTTCAAGTCCCAGAACTCTCTTAGATACCTAACCTTAAGCAATTTGCAAAAAATCTTTCTGTGCCTCTGCTTTCTCATTTATAATATGTGAAGGTGATGATACTATTAATTTTAAATATTAATTAAATTAATTAAATATTAATACATCTCAAAGTTGTTGCAAGAACTTAAGTGACTTAAAGTGTATAAAATTTATGCTGCCTTTTACAGAGTAAAAGTTTTATCCACTATAATTATTAACTTGTATAATTGTTCGTCATCTTCCTGTGACAGAAAAATTTAGTGTTTATTTTAAAAAGTACACATCAGGCAGCACCTGAAGCTCAGTGGTTATGGCTCTGGCCACATACACTCAGGCTGGTGGGTTCGAACCCAGCCCGAGCCAGCTAAACATCAATGACAACTGCAAAAAAAAAAAAAGTAGCTGAGTGATGTGGTGGGCACCTGTACACCCAGCTACTTGGGAGGCTGAGGCAAGAGAATCGCTTAAGCCCAAAGACTTTGAGGTTTCTGTGAGCTGTGACACCCTAGTACTCTACTTAACTGTATGTATAGTTACAAACTCTAACAATTATTATAAGTAAAAGGTCATTGTGCTATAGAGGAAGTAGCAAGAAGACCTGGAGTAGGCCAGGGATATGGATGTTTTTCAAGGACGTGACACTCAGAGTAAGAGTGATTGATAAATAGATGGTAATATGTGCAAGCAGAGGAAATGGCTTTGGCAATGACTTCATGAAGAAGGAAGAATGGCCTATTGAGAGAATGGATTGAAATCAATTGTGGTTTGAATTTAAAGAGGGAAGAGGAAATGAAAGAAATAATTCTTTCACATTAATCAAAGATAGTGCAAATTCACATAAACCATACAAAATTTTGGTTTTTATTCCAATAACATGTAATATCCATTAAGCAGGTGGCTAAATTTATCAGTCACATGTTTATGTTCATCATAGTGAGCTTATTCTGGCCAGTGGTTTCTGTTACAATTTACTAATTATACTTGGTCAGTTCCCACAAAGGAGGTTGCAGCAGTTTCCCTTACAGCGTCAGTTTTCTTCCTCTTGTTTCTTCCTCCCTGGTATGGACTCACACATGAGCCCACTCTATCCCCCAAACTCATATGTCAAAGCCCTAGCTTTGAATATGAAGATAATGGAATTAGGGCTTGTAAAGATAATTAAGTTAAATGAAGCTATTTGGGTTGGCTCTAATCCAATACGACTGGTATTTTTCTAAAAAGGAGAGATTAGAACATATGGTGAGATACCAGGAAAAAGATCATGTGAGGTCAGCAGCAAGCCAAGGAAAGCATCTGCAGGAGAAACCAAACTTATGGGCACCTTGCTCTAACAGGCGTCCTCAAACATTTTAAACAGAGGTCCAGTTCACTGTCCCTCAGAACCGGAGGGCTGGACTATAGTTTAAAAAAAAAAAAAAAGCTATGAACAAATTCCTATGCACACTGCACATATCTTATTTTGAAGTAAAAAAACAAAACGGGAACAAATACCATCACACTGCCTCATGTGGCCAACAGGCCGCAGTTTGAGGACCCCTGCTCTAGAACTTCCAGATTCCTAGACTGTGAAAAATAAATTTCTGTTGTTTAAGCCATGTGGTCTGTGATATTTTTATAGCAGCCAGAACAAACTAACACATGATACCCCTCTTTTTCTCTTTTCTCCTTTAAACTTTAAGCCTACGGTCTTACCACCGGGGGTTATCATGACAAATAATTTGATACCAGAAAGATGATGAATTAGTATTCTTTTGGGGCACTCTAACATGCCATTTCCTGGAGGGTGTTGATTGCAGCTAAAATAAATTCAGGTTGTGGAACAAACATTAATATGGGATCCTGTTTTATGACTTTTATTCTGGCAAAGTTCCCCTTGTAGCCCTGGAAGTAAGGCCTGACTAATAGTTGCTTGAAACAGAGCTGCAGTTGAAGAATTAAGATAGTTCTAATAATTCCTAGCATAACTCTTTCAATAATTAATGCCTTGGTTGTTTTAAATGTTTTAATACAAAAGAAAAATACCTCATAGACATTGTGTTATCTTCAAATCATAATACAAAATAGATGTTTTGCAGTAATTTACATGAAATGAATTTCATCTCAGCATTTTTTAGAAACTATTAGAAACAATTAGAAACTATTTCAATGCTGAACTCTGGTCGTTTATGTGTCACTAGACTCCCACTATGAAATCACTGCATTTTACATCTTATAGTCCATTTATATTCTGGACTCACTTGGTCTCTTGATGGTTTTGATGGTTCTTAATTGCATTTCTCATACGCAGTCCCAGTGGTAGGTTTTTTTTTTTTTTCAACTAACAGCTAGTAGTGATATTCCATTATGACTAAAATAACTAGTCTCAATTTAATCATTAAAAAAATGCAGATGTCTCTGTAGCTCCTTCTAAGTAGACATGTAACACACTACTTGATTCATTAGCAAAACTATTCCCATAAATTTTTATTAGTTTTATTTGGTCAATTATTTTTTTAAAATTTCTTATTTATTTATGTGTTTATTTTTGACTTTGGTTGCCAGGATTGAGTTAATCACACTACTTCTCTGGTTCCTGGAGCTAGTATAGATCTTCCAAAGGACCTCTGTATTTCATTTGTTTATTAAGTTATTCTAAATTCTCTCTTAGGCAAAATTCCAAATATGATTTCTTTTTTAAACTTCTTATATTTCTTTTGGCTCTCATAAAGCATGTGCACATCTTTTTGATTTGCACAAATCTTACATGCTCTAATTTTTTTATTCTTTCAGCATTAAGTTCCTTAGAATCATTTATCTTTTTGAAAAATGGATCAAGTTTCTTTTCTTATTAGTAATTTATGGCTTTCAAAAAAATCACTTTTCATCCAGGAACTTAAATGCTATTACACTACATAGTTGTGTCTAAAGATCACCCTTTATTGTTTTTTAGCACGTTGCCTCAGTAATAGGCAGGAGCTTTCAGCGGTAGCTTTGAATAACCATGTTCACTTTGCAGTGTTAAGTCCTATGCTCCCAGGTCACATTCAGTTTCAGGGATTAACACAGTAAACAGATATTTTTATGTGACATATCTTATCTCTATGGTCAAAATGTTGTGTCCCTGCAAAAATTCATATGTTAAGACTTAATCATCAAGGTACTAGAAGGGGAGCATCTGGAGATGATTAAGTCATGAAGGCTCCACCCTTTTTATGAGATTAATACTCTTAGTGAAGAGGTTCCAGAGAGCTGCCTTCATCTTCTGCCATGTGAGAACACAGCTAGAATGAGCCATTTCTGAAGCAAAGAGCAGATCCTCATGAGACATGGAGACATGGTTCTCTGCTCTTCAGTCATAAGAACTGTGAGCAATAAATTCTATTGTTTACGAATCACCCAGTGTAAAGCATTTTGTTATAGCAGCCTGAATGAACTGAGACACCTAGTGAATCCACTTTACTTTTTTTTTTCTTTTTCTTTTTTTTTTTTTGGCTTTTCTGTGAGGCAGCTTCAGTAACAGAAAATCACCAATGCCCTCTTTTTTGTTTTCTTTTTTCTTTTTTTTTCCTAAAGTCAATTGTTGATGCTGCAGAATAAATTTTCAACTTCTCTACCTGTTCCAGCTAGAATCTGCCAGCAAGTCACTCCTATTTTCTTCTTTCATTTTTTTATAATATCTAGTTAGATATAATGAGAAGTCTATGTTAAATCTTCTACATTTTTTTCAATGTAACATATTAATATCACACTCAAGCACAAGTTACTTCTGCTGGACCCTGTATCAATCAGTATGATTGCAGAATGTGAACGCATGAGGGCACGAGTGTGGTGGTTGTGTGCACATATATGTGTGTGTGGTGTGTATGTATGCCTGTGCACATATATGTGTGTGTCTGTGGTGTGTGTGTATGCCTGTGTGCATGTGCATGGTGTTTACATTTGTTTGTGGGGGGGGGCATATGTGTTCTTTAGAAAGAGAATAGTAGACCACTCAGATAGAAATCTACTTCTAAAAGCTTTAATGAAGAGATTTCTCCAGATTACTAGGTGAAGAACCAAACTAGTAAACTTAGGCTAATGTCTTAGGATTTGTTTTTTCTACATATGTTCATATATTGAACCGTCATAGTTTATAGAACCAGACAAACATCTTGATTCCCAGACAAATCTTTAATTGTGCTTTCTTGGGTGAGATACTTCACCTTTCTCCATCTCAATTTTCTTTTTTATGAAATGGGAATGTTGTGAGGTTTAAATAAGATAGTGAACATTCAATATAAACATGACTAGGGCATTTTTCAAAAGTAAGGATCTGAAGGACCCTAAACAAATATGCTCTATGATTTTGAAAAACAGAAAAAACTTCTCAGAAAAGGTTATAGGAATAAGATAGAAACTAAAATGAAAAACTGAGCAGGCTGAACACTTCTGCCCTACTGGTAGGAATGCAAACTAATACGTTCTTTTTGGAAAGAAGTTTGGAGAACACTCAGGGATCCTAAAATTGACCCGCCATTGGATCCTGCAATTCCTCTACTAGGAGTATATCCAAAAGACCAGAAATCACTTTGTAGAAAAGATATTTGCACCAGATTATTCATTGCAGCTCAATTCATAATAGCCAAGTCATGCAAGAAGCCCTAGTGCCCATCAACCCATAAATGGATTAATAAATTATGGTATATGTATACCATGGAATACTATTGCAGTCTTAAAAAAGATGAAGACTTTACCTCTTTTATGTTTACATGGAGGGACCTAGAACATATTCTCCTGAGTAAAGTATCTCAAGAATGGAGGGGAAAGTATCCAATGTACTCAGTACTTCTCTGAAACCCACTTATATTTACTCACACTTTCTTATGAAAGATAGATCACAACTGTAGCCCAGGATAAAGGAGAGAAATGAAGTGGGAAGGGAGGGGAGGTGGGAGGTTTTTATAAAGGGAGGGTAAACAATGGAACCACACCTATGGAGCATATTGCAAGGGTACAAGTCAAGTCTGTCAAGTGTAGAACACAAATGTCTTAACATAATAATCAAGTAAATGAGGCAAAAGCTATGTTGATTAGTTTGATGTAAGCACATCAGATTGTATAAAAAAATCAACACACTATACTCCACATATGCGTAAATATATTCATGATCTATGTGTGTATGACTTAATAATAATTAAAAAAATTCGTGACAGATGAGCAATCCAATTCAGAGGAGTATAGCACAAAATTGAGCACATAGTAAAGAAGAGAGGGCCCGGTGTTGTTCCTGGAGGAGCTACAAGTAGAAAAAGCAAATTCAGAATTGACCACAAAATATTAAAACAGCAGAAACAGGGCATATAACCTTGGCCCTAAACTCAACAACTCTGGTATAAGAAGACTACCAATGGTGTTAAGGACATTAAGGACTAACGTCTTGTGTAATTCCTTTCCTATAAGTAAATTATCTTGTTAATATTGTATTATTCTATATTTAATTAGTTTGTGTTTGGAAAGCAAGCTTGCAAGTAGAGAAATATTGCTTGTTTACTCTGGCCTACTTTCTCTCTATGTGTGAGTGACAGCTTATAATAATTAGGAAGTTAACTATGCAAGAATTATAGTAATATGTTATTGCACATACAAACTCAAAATTCTGATAAAGTGTAGTAATTCTTTTCTGACTCTAGGCTGCATATCAGTGGGGACCATTTTATTTACAGTAGTAAAGGTGACGTACACTCCATCCCTGAGGAGCTGGAGTGAAACGCAAATTCAACTTGCCTCCCCGCTGTGTGATCCCTCCCTGCTGCTACCACATGCATGCCCTCCACATCCAAAACTTTGTTGTTATTGTTACTAATTTTGTGAAAGATAAGAGTTTCGGATCTTACAGATTCAATGAAGAATCTGATCCCTGGAAAAGACGCTCAGCATCATCCATCAGTTCAATGGTTCAACAACAGAACAGATGTGTTTTCTTGCATCATTCAGAAGTTGGTAAGTTGGTAGATCACCTCTACCCCTCCCATGCCTAATGCCTGAATTTATGATTAGCTGAAGGTTTAATGGTTTATCCATTTTGTTTATCTTTTTGTTAAAATAGAAATCATAAGACTGAAAAACTTGTTGTGGCAATAAGATACCAAATTACAATCAAGACCTAAGGCAATGACAGGCAAGGATTATGCCACGCACTCCTACACTTAAAAAATAAATTATGTGCCAAGCTCAGTGGCTCACACCTGTAATCCTAGCACACTGGGAGGCTGAGGTATGTGGATTGCCTGAGCTTACACATTTCAGGTGAGATCAGCCTGAGCAAGAGTGAGACCTCGTCTCTGAAAATAGCCAGGTGTTATAGTGGGCACCTATAGTCCTAGCTAATTGGGAGGCTGAGGCAAGAGAATCACTTGAGCCCAAGAGTTTGAGGTTGCTGTGAGCTGTGACGCCATGACACTCTACCGAGGGCAACAAAGTAAGACTCTGTCTCAAAAGTAAATAAATAAATAAATAAATAATGTTTTGACCTATTAGTTTCTTTTCTTTTTTTTTCCCCCCTTCAGCAGCTGAACAAGTGCTGGCCACAAGATGAGCAATATTAAACAAGCACAGGTCACCTACAGGCTGACCCTGTCTAACTGACATCCCCCTTACTTGTCGTTCCACAATTTGTAACTACAGCTTTGATGAGGCAGCAGACTAACTTCAGTATTTTTTCCTACTAAAGCACCACAGACTCAGAGACTGATTTTGGCCAGTTCCTGGAGTCTGCACACACACTTTCCTTGTGTACTAAAAACCACCTCCTGAGATAAAGAGCAGAATTGGAGCTCATTTTAATGTTAAAACTTCTCCTCAAAATGAACATGGGATGTGTGTTACATATATGTTTACTCAGGTGCATGCATTTGCTCACCCTCATGAATATTTGTAAGATTAAACCTCCACTGAATATGTATGTTTTGCAAATCTTGCAAGGCCTACGTGCCAGCTTCCCTTCCTTTTCTATGAAGCATGAATTTTTGGTTTCATCAAGGTCACACTTCTCTGGTCTCTGGACTGCCTTTTGCTAAAAAGTAAAGTTTCTCTTTGCCTCCTCTGCAGGTGTCATGATCCATTTTCCAAAATCAAACTCTTTATTTTGTTGATCTTTTGTATTGTTTATCTAATCTGTATTTTGCTTATTTCAACTCAAATCTTTATCATTTCCTTCCTTCTATGAATATTTTTGGGGTTCTCTTTGTTCATGTTTTTCTAATTCCTTGAGGTATAATGTTAAATTATTTATTTGAGATGATCTTTCTTCCTTTTTTTTTTTTTTTTTTTTTTTTTGAGACAGAGTCTTCAGCTGTCATCCTGGGTAGAGTGCTGGGGTGTCATGGCTCACAGCAACATTCAACACTTGGGCTCAAGCCATCCTCTTGCCTCAGTTTTTCTATTTTAAGTAGAGACAGGATCTTGTTTTTTGCTCAGGCTGGTCTCAAACCTGTGAGTTCAAGCTATCCATGCACCTCCACCTTGCAGAGTGCTAGAATTACAGGCATGAGCCACTGTGCCTGGCCTCTTAGTTATTCCTTGCTATAAACCTCCCTCTAAAAACTGCTTTTTCTATATCTCCTAGGTTTTGGTTTATTGTGTTTCTAATTTTTGTTTGTCTCAAGAATTTTTTATTTTAATTTTTAAAATTTTTTTGAATTTTTTATTTTTTTTAAATTAAATCATAGCTGTGTACATTAATGCAATCATGGGGTACAATGTGCTTGTTTTACATACAATTTGAAATGTTTTCATCAAAGTGATTAACTAACGTAGCCTTCACAGCATTTTCTTAGTTATGTGTTAAGACATTTATATTCTACACCTAGTAAATTTCACATGTACCCTTGTAAGATGCACTATAGGTGTGGTGCCACTAATCACCCTCTCTCCACCTATCCTTCCTCCTTCCCTCCCCTCCCTCTTTTTTTGTTTTTAAATAGAGACAGTCTTACTTTGTCGCCCTTGGTAGAGTGCTGTGGCATCACAGCTCACAGCAATCTCCAGCTCTTGGGCTTAGGCGATTCTCTTGTCTCAGTCTCCCAAGTAGCTGGGACTACAAGTGTCCACCACAACACCAGGCTATTTTTTTGTTGCAATTTGGCCAGGGCCAGGTTCGAACCCACCACACTCAGATATATATGGGGCTAGCACCTTACTCACTGAGCCATAGGTGCTGCCCTTTTTTTTTTTTTTTTTAATTGTTGGGGGTTCATTGAGTATACAAAAAATCAGGTTATACTGATTGCATTTGTTAGGTAAAGTCCCTCTTATAATTGTGTCTTGCCCTCAAAAGGTGTGTCACACACTGAGACCCCACCCCCTCTCTCCTTCCCTCTCCCTGCTCTTTTCTTCTCTCACACCCTCCCTCCTTCTTTCTCTCTGTTCTTCCTATCCCCCAACCCCTCCATCCTTCTCCCTCTCTCTGCTTTCCCCTTCTCCAACCCTCCACCATATACCAAGTCATTAATTGTCCTCATATCAAAATTGAATACATAGGATTCCTACTTCTCCCTTCTTATGATGCTTTACTAAGAATAATGTGTTCCACTTCCATCCAGGTTAATACAAAGGATGTAAAATCTCCATTTTTTTAATGGCTGAATGGTATTCCATGGTATACATATACCACAGTTGTTAATCCATTCCTGAGCTGGTGGGCATTTAGGCTGTTTCCATATTTTGGTGATTATAAATTCAGCTGTGATAAACAGTCTAGTGCAAGTCTTATGATAAAAGATTTTTTTTCCTTCTGGGTAGATGCCCAGTAATGGGATTGCAGGATCAAATTGGAGGTCTAGCTTGAGTTCTTGAGTGTTCTCCAACCTTCCAAAAAGGTTGTATTAGTTTGCAGTCCCACCAGAAGTGCAAAAGTGTTCCTTTCTCTCCATATCCATGCCAGTATCTGCTGTTTTGAGATTTTATGATGTGGGCCATTCTCATCTGGGGTTAGATGATATATCAGGGTGGTTTTCATTTGTATTTATCTAATTATGGATGATGAGCCATATGTTTGCTAGCCATTTGTCTGTCTTCCTTAGAGAAGGTTCTATTCATGTCTCTTTCCCATTAATATATGGGATTGTTGGCTTTTTTCATGTGGATTAATTTGAGTTCTCTGTAGATTCTAGTTATCAAGCTTTGGTCTGGTTCAAATATGCAAATATCCTTTCCCATTGTGTAGGTTGTCAATTCACTTTTGTTGCTGTCTCCTTAGCTGTACAGAAGCTTTTCAGTTTAATTAAGTCCCATTGTTGGTGTTGCGATTGCCAAGTTTTCTTCATGAAGTCTTTCCCCAGGCTGATATCTTCCAGCGTTTTTTCCTAGCTTTCTTTGAGGATTTTTATCATTCCATTTCTTAAATTTAAATCTTTTATCCTTCTTGAATATATTTTTGTAAGTGGAGAAAGGTGCAGGTTCAGTTTCAGTCTTTTACATGTGGATATCCAGTTCTCCCAGCACCATTTATCAAATAGGGTTCATTCCCCCAGTGTATGTTATTGTTTGGTTTATCAAAGATTAGGTGGCTATAAGATGTTAGTTTCATTTCCTGGTTTTCTATTATATTCCAAATGACTATATCTCTATTTTTGTGCCAATACCATGCTGTTTTGACCACCATGGCCTTATAGTACAGCCTAAAATCTGGTATGCTGATGGCCCAAGCTTTATTTTTATTACTAAGCACTGCCTTAGCTATATGGGTTTTTTTCAGGTTCCATTCAAAACAAAGAACTATTTTTTTTCCAAGCCTTAAAAGTACAATGTTGGTGTTTTAATAGGGATGGCATTGAATCTGTAGATTGCTTTGGGAAGTATAGACATTTTAACAATGTTTATTCTTCCCAGCCATGAGTATGGCATGTTCTTCCATTTGTTAATATCCTCTGTTATTTCTTTCCTTAGGGTTTCATAATTTCTCTTATAGAGGTTATTCACCTCTTTTGTTAGGTATATTTTTACATTTTCTTTGAAGCTATGGTAAAGAGAGTTGTGTTCTTACTTAGCCTCTAATCTTGGCTATTATTGGTGCATACAAAGGCTACTGACTTGTGGACGTTGATTTTATATCCTGAGACTTTACCGTATTTTTTGATGACTTGCAGGAGTCTTGTGGTTGAGTCTTTGGGGTTCTCTAAGTATAAGATCCTGTCATCAGCAAAGAGGGAGAGTTTGTCCTCCTCTGCTCCCATTTGGTTGCCCTTTATTTCCTTCTCTTGCCGGATTGTATTGGCTAGAACTTTCAGCACTATCTTGGATAGTAATGGCAATAGAGGACAACCTTGTCTGGTTCCAGTTCTAAGTGGAAAAGCTTTCAGCTTTACTCCATTCACTAAAATATTAGCTGTGGGTTTGTCCTAAATAGCTTCAATCATTTTAATCATTATGCCTTTACTCTTCTGTGTTCTAATTAGAACATGATGCTGGATTTTTTTGAATGCTTTTTCTGCATCTATTGGGAGGATCATATGGTCATTGTTTTTGCTTCTGTTGATACAGTGAATAATGTTTATGGACTTGCGTATATTAAACCAGCCTTGAATCCCTGGGATGAACCCTACTTGATCATGATATATGACTTTTTTGATGATAAGTTGTACTCTATTGGCTAGGATTTTTTTGAGAATTTTTGGATTTATATTCATTAGTGAAATTGGTCTGAAGTTCTTTTTAGTTGGGTCTTTTCTTGGTTTTGGTATCAGGGTGATGTTTGCTTCATAGAAGGTGTTGGGGGAAGATTCCTTCCTCCTCAATTTTTTGGGATAATTTCTGCAGTATGGGACTAAGCTCTTCTTTGAAGGTTTGACAGGATTCTGGTGTGAAGCCATCTGGACCAGGGCATTTTTTTGTTGGAAGATTTTTTTATCATTTCTTTGATCTCAGTGCTTGAAATTGATATGTTCAGGAGCTCTATTTCTTCCTGGCTAAGTTTAGGGAAAGGGTGTGATTCCAAATATTGATCCATTGCCTTCACATTGTCAAATTTTGGGGCATAGAGATTTTAGTAGTATTCAGAGATAATCTCTTGTATCTCTGTGGCATCAGTAGTTATTTCCCCTTTATAATTTCTGATTGAGGTTACTAGAGATTTTACTTTTCTATTTCTAGTTAGTCTGGCCAAAGGTTTACCTATTTTATTTGTCTTTTCAATTAATTTTCTGAATGATTTTTTTGTTTTCAATTTCATTATCTCTGATTTAATTTTGGATATTTCTTTTCTTCTACTAGTTTTAGGCTTAGATTGTTCTTCTTTTTTCAATTCCAGAAGATGGCTTGTGAGTTTGTTGATACACTCTCTTTCTGTTTTTGAGATGTGGCATCTAAAGTGAAAAAATTTCCTCTCAGGACTTTTTTTTGCTGTATCTCACAAGTTTCAGTAGCTTGTGTCTTCATTGTTGTTATGCTCAAGGAAGTTAATAATTTCCTTTTTTATTTCTTCCTGCACCCAACTGTCATACAGCATAAGGTTGTTTAATTTCTATGCCTTTGTGGGGGGTTGAACATTTTTATTGGAGTTGAGTTCCACCTTTAGTGCCTTGTGGTCTGAGAAAATATAAGATAAAATTTCAATTCTTTTGATTCTGTTGAGGTTAATTCTGTACCCTAGGATATGATCAATTTTGGAGAATGTTTCATGGACTAATGAGAAGAATTTATATTCTTTAGCTTTGGGATGGAGTGTTCTATATACATCTATCAAGCACAGTTGTTCTAGCATCTCATTTAAGTCCCTTATATCTTTGTTTAATTTCTGTTTAGAGGCTCTGTCCAGCTTTGTGAGGAGTGCTAAAGTCCCCTATTATTATGGTGTTATAGGATATCATATTGTTCAAACTAATTAAGGTCTGTTTCAAGAATCTGGGAGCATTTAAATTGGGTGCATAAATATTTAGAATTGAAATTTTTTATTGTTTTTTTTTTTCCCTTGACCAATATGAAGTATCCATCCTTGTCTTTTTTGACTTTAGTTGATTTAAATTCACTTGTATCTGAAAATATGATTGCAACCCCTCTTTTCTTCTGAATTCTATTTGCCTGAAAATTTGTCTTGCAAACCTTAACTCAGAGTTTCAATTTGTTTCTTGAGGCTAGGTGTGTTTCCTACAGGCAGCAGATAGATGACTTGTGTTTTTTAATTCAATCATCTAGTCTATACCTCTTCAGTGGGGAATTCAAGCCATAATATTTATTGAGAATATTGATAAGTGTGGTAGCCTTCCATTCATCTTTTTTGTTAAACTCCATTGCTTAGTTGTATTTTTTGCATCATTGTGGACGCTATGTTCTGTCCTTTAGTTTCTGGGTGCTTACTTTGTGGTGACCCATTGTGATGGTCTGTGCTTAGAACATGTTGAAGTATTTCCTGTAGAGCTGGTCTTGTTGTGGCAAATTACCTCAATGTTTGCATATCAGTAAAAGATTTGATTTCTCTCTCAATTTTAAAGCTTAGCTTAGCGAGATATAGAATTCTGGACTGGAAATTATTCTGTTTAAGTAAATTAAAGGTAAATGACCATTGTCTTCTTGCTTGGAAAGTTGCATTAGAGAAGTCTGCAGTCACCCTGATGGATTTGCCCCTGTAGGTCAATTGGCATTTACTCCTGGCAGCTCACAAAATCTTTTCTTTTGTCTTGACTTTGGCCAGGTTCATCACAATGTGTCTTGGAGAAGCTCTGTTGGAGTTGAGGCAACCGGGGGTTTAATATCCCTCTGAAGGGAGTGTGTCAGAATTTTTGGGGATATTTGGGAATTTTTTGTTTATAATATTCTCTAGTACGGCTTCCTTTCCTCTGGGGCATTCTTTTTCCCCTTCTGTGATATCTATAACTCATGTTTGAATGCTTCATAAAGTCTCATAATTCTGTCAGTGAACATTCTGCTTTCTCTCCCTTCTTTTCTGCCTCTTTAACGATCTAAGTTATCTTAAGACTTTGTCCACTACCTCTGAGATTCCTTCTTCTGCAGGGTCTAATCTATTGTTGATACTTTCTATTGCATCTTTAAGTTCCCTAATAGACTGCTTCAATTTTTTTCAGTTCTGCTATATCCTTTCTATATTCTTCATATCGTTCATCTCTTATTTGATTCTGTTTTTTTTTTTTATTTCCTTTTGGTTATTTTCCACTTTCTCAGCAATTTCCTTCATTGTGTTCATCATCTATACTTTAAATTCCCCTTCTGTCATTTCTAACATTTCTTTATAGGTCTAATCTTCTGTAGTAGCTACCTCATGGTCTTGTGGGGGTTGCTCTGGACTGGTTGTTCAGGTTGCCAGGATTTTTCTGCTGATTTTTCCTCATGGGTGATTTCTTTTATCTGTTTCCTTGCCCTAATTTTTCTTTCACTTCATCTTGCTCTTTAAGTTACCATGCCTCTGGTCTAAGGTTTCAATGAGTCCTTTTGGTACAGGACAAAAAGGATTAGAAGATTGAAGAGCAAGAAGGCAAAAAAATATTTTTAAAAAAGAAAAAAGAGAAAGGAGATGGGCTGAGTAAAAGGGAATATTTACAAAAAGAAGAGAGGCAAAGAAAGAGGTAGACAGGAATAATATAGGTGTACAGTAGGGTACTTTGACCCAGACTTAACCCCCCCCCAAACCTCTGATGGTGCTGGGTTGGGTGGTTCCTTGAGGTCAGCAGCTCTTTGCCAGCCTGAGCAGACATGGTACCTCACCTCCACCAAATAGAGAAGAAAGACAAAAATACTATAAATCAAACCAAAACAAACAAACAGAATACCTTATGGGATAAAATTGGAGGAAAAACCAAATAATGAGCAGAAACATTAGCAAAAATGAAGTTCTTCTTATTAAAGAAGGCAAAAATGGAAAATTATATTTAAACTAGAAAAATGAAGAAAGAAAGAAAAAAAGAAAAATCTACAGGGAAAATGTTGAAATAAATAACAAAAGAGGCAAAACCAAAGCAGTATATATATTTTGCCGAATATTGTCTGGGCAACAGGTGATCTTCTGGGGTATGAGATGTTAGTCACAATGCAGATACAGCTGTATGAAATGGAAGATGGAGGTCTCTGCAGATTTCTGAAACCCCACTGGCTTGAGAGCCTAAGTCTCTCCTCAGCCCATTTAAAAGACACTTTAAACCATTAACCTTGGCTAAGCAGAAGCTTTCCCAGGAAAGCACTTGTTACTGGGGTCTCTCCTGAAGTAGCTGCCTGCTTATCTGGTGCACACCAAAACAGGTTTCACTCTATGCCCCTGAGGGCTGGGGTGCAAGGCAGCCCTCCTACTAACATACACTGAAAGCTCTGCTCTTCCCCAGTGTCTCAGTCCCAGCCTTTGGCACTGCTCAGTCACTAGATGACTTGCCAAAAGTCTCCCAGTCTGAGCCTCGCTCTGTGACCCTGAGGGCAGAGCCTGCAGGGGCAGTTCTCCCACAATGGCTGCATGTATGGCCCACAGCTGAACAATGTTAGCTCCTTTCCAGCTCAGTGGCTCAGTCCTGGGCCCTAGACAATGCTTAAAGTCATCCACACTCTTGCCCAAGTTCTCCCAAAGCAGTTCAACCAAGTGCCCAAGGCCAAAAAAACAAAACAACCCACAGGGAAGGCCTTCCCTCTTTGCAGTCTCACTGCTGTTGTAGTTACAGTTGCAGCAGCCATGGCCTCAGACTGAACAAACGCAACCACTTGTCAGTTCTCCACTGCTTTCATTCTCCTACATGGGTCCAGAAGTCTCTTACTGTCTCCCTGAATCCCCAGAGAGATATTTCTGGGAAGAGTTCAAAAGCCAGAGGTGCCTGGAGTTTTCTTTCCCCAATCTCACTGCACCCAGGTGCAAAGAAGCCGTTATTCAGTTGCCATCTTGTTCCCTCTGCCAAGAAAAACAATATTTTTTTTCGTTGCTCTAGTGGGATCATTACCTCTGTGGAATGGCATTTTATGTAACAGACAGCATGGACTTCATATGTAAGCCTTATCTGTACCTGAAAACCAAATAACTTTAAAAGTTAGCAGCAATTTCTGCAAGTACAAAAATATACATTTATTACATAACATGGTAGTAAAATTTGTCAAGATACCTTATCAAAGTCAAAGCATTCTAGATAAAACATCAATTTAACAATAGATTGTTGGAGTATATCAAAATGATATATAATCTTTCTTCAAATCATACAACATACAATATTTTACACAGTATTAGCAAACTTAAAATATTAGAGGAATATCTAGAACATAGAGTTGAAATTATTTTAAAAACCTCAGCAATTCTTCTCTTCTGTGCTTCAGATTAAGTAGTTGATTTTCTACCTTCCAATATTAAGGGGAAAATGCTAAAATCATTATTGTGGTAAATAGAAAAGCAATTTCTTCCAAAAGACACTCCACACTTTTTAAAAAAATTGTTTGGGTTTCATTGAGGGTACAAAGACTTAGGTTATACTGCTTGTGTTTTTTAAAGTCTCTCTTACAATGGTGTTCCACCCCTAAGAGGTGTGTCATACACTGTGATCCCCAACCCCCTTCCTGGTCCCCTCTCCTTGATCCCTTATTCCCCTACTGACCCATTGTATTAGATCATCTACTGCCTTCATCTTTTGTATTAACCTGGATTGAGTTGGAACACATTCTGCTTAGTAAAGCATCACAAGAATGGAGAAGCAAGAATCCAATGTACTCAATTCTAATATGAAGAAATTTAAAAAAAAAAATTCTTTATTGGCTTATTGGTTGTTCAGGAGTATGTGTAATTTTCATGTATTTGTAAAGTTCCTAAAGTTCCTTCTGCTTTTGATTTCCAGTTTTATACCATTGTGGTCAGACAAGATTACTTGATATGATCTGTTTTCTTAAACTTGTTTAAACGTGTTCAGTGGCCTAACGTATGATCTATCCTAAATAATGTTCTGTGTGCAGTGGAGAAGCAGGTGTATTCTGCAGCTGTTAGTTGGGATGTTCTTTATATTTCTGTTAAGTCTATTTTGTCTGTGGTTCTCTTTAAATTCAGTGATTCTTTGTTGATTTTGTTACTAGATAATATGCTTATAGTTAAAAGTGGGGTGTTGAACCCCCTTACTGTTATAATACTGCAGTCTATTTTTTTCTTCCTCCCTTCCTTCTGCCTCCCTCATATCCTCCCTCTTTTCCTTTCCTTCTCTTCTTTCTTTCCATGACAGAGTCTCACTCTATTGCCCTAGGCTAGAGTGACATGGCATCAGCCTAGCTCACAGCAACCTCAGACTTCTAGTTCAAATGATCATCTTGTCTCAGCCTCCTGAGTAGCTGGGAGTACAGGTGCCTACCACACCTGACTCATTTTTCTTAGTTTTAGTAGAGACAGGGTCTTGCTTTTGCTGCAGCTGGTTTGCAACTCCTGAGCTCCAAAAATTCTCCCACCTCAGCCTCCCAAGGTGCTAGGATTATAAACATGAGCCACTGCACCCAACCTATCTCTCCTTTTATATCTGTTTTTGCTTTATATATATATTTGGTTGCTGCATTGTGGGGTACATTTTATTTATAGCCATAATATCTTTTTTCTTGAACAGATCCCTTTATCATTACGTATTAACCCTTTTTTTTTTTACTTGATAGCTTTTTTCCCAAAGTCAATTTTATCTAAATATAGCTAATCCTATTCACTTTTGGTTTTCATTCATATGGAATATCTTTTTCCATCCTTTACTTATAGGCTACATGTGTCCTTTCAGGTGAAATGAGCCTCTTGTGGGCAGTATGTAATTGGATCTTGTTCTTTTTTTCATTTGTTTGTTTTAATTAACTCCAGCTACTACTGCTTTTAATTGGTGAATTTAATTCATTTGCATTCAAGGTTATTATTGGTACATAAGGACTTCTGTTATGTTGTTAATTGTCATCTGGTTATTTTCATGATCTTTTATCCTTTATTTCTTGCTGTTTATCTCTGTAGTTTGGTGATTTTCTGTGGTGTCAGCTTTGATTTCTTCTTTTTCTCATTTGTTTGTTTGCTTCAATTTCTTTCTTTGTGGTTACCATGGGACTGACGAAAAGAATCTTATAATTCTAATAGACATTTTAAGCTGATAACAGCATAGATATTTACCGTCCCCTACACAATTAATATTTTTGATTCTCTAATTTGTGTCTTCATATATTATGTGTTTCTGATAACTGAGTATAGCCATAGTTACTTTTGACTATTTTGACTTTAACCTTTATACTATAGGTTTGAAATGTTCCCACAGTTTTATTATAGTACTAGAATATTCCTAATTTGATTATGAATTTATCTCAACTAGTGAATTTTATACTATGTACTTTCACGTGTTTTCATGGTAGTAATTATTGTCCTTTTGCTTCCATTTGTAATACTCCCTCAAGCATTTCATGTAAGACTGGTTTAGTAGTGATGAATTCCTTTAGCTAATCTTATCTGGGAAGGACTTTATTTTTCCTTTATTTCTGAAGAATAGCTTTTCTGCTAAGAAATCTACTCTTAGTGTAATGAAGGTTTTCTTATATTTGACTTACAGTTTTCTCTTGCTGATTTAGAATTCTCTATCTTTGACTTGTGATAATGTGATTGCCATTTCCTTTGAAGAGAACTTTTTTTGTGTTGAATCTATGTAGGAAACTTTGATTTTCCTAACTATGTATGTTTATATTTTTCCCCAGATTTAGCAAGCTTTTAGCTGTTATTTTATTAAATGTGTTTTTTTGTGCCAGTCTGTCTCCTCTCCCTTTGAAATGTCCTTAATGAGAATATTTGTTTGCTTAATATTGACCCATGTGTCTATCGACTTTTTTCTTCTCCTTTTTTATGATTTTATTTTTTCTCTGGTTAGGTTATTTTAAAAGACTTGTCTTTAAGTTCATAAATTTTCCTTCTTCGTGAACTTGTTGGTTGTTGAAGCTCTCAACAGTACTTTTTTTTTTTAAATTTTACATATTGAATTCTTCAGCTGTACAATTTCTATACAGTTCCTTTTTATGATATCTATCTTCTCAGATCTTTCAGAAATTTCCTTTTCTTTGGAATCATTACCAGAGAACAGTTGTGTTCCTTTGGCCATGTCATGTTTCCTTGTATTTTCATGTTTCTGTGCATCTTGTGGAATAGTTGCTTTTTCTAACTTTATAGAGTAGCTTGCATAGGGAAAGACCTTTTCTTATAGGGTATCAGTTGAGTAGGGTTTATTTGTGTTGCTTCTGTGTTGATGTAATAGTATGATGTTCATGTGGCGTTTTCAGCTAAAATCTACATCAGGGATGTCTGCAAGTGCCTCAGTGGCCAAGGTTGTGAAAGTTTGTGGATCTACTAGACTGATTCGTAGGCTGAAGATGTATATGTGCAATGGCTCCACCACCTCAGAGGTGAATGTTCCAAGGATGCATTTGTTGGGATAATTCTCAGACTAACGTTCTCAGATCATACATACATGAAGGGTTCTCTGGTTTAGAGACAAGGTCATCAGAATGGTTTTCAAGCCAAGGGCATACCTGTCTAACATTTCTACTTGCTGAGGTTGGCTTTGCTGTGCAGTACTGCCTGCCTATTCCTTAGGTAACAGAGTTCTGTGTGGGCTCAGGTGCCAAGGTTGTGACACTGCAGCCATCCATGTGTTTGGTAGAATGGCAGCAGAGACCTAGGGATGAAAAGACACAGTAGGTACTGGCCTCCAGAGCAGGACACACTCTAGCAGTGATTCCAGTTTCAAGATTTGGCTGTGCCTTAGTAGCTTGTGTCATGGGGGGAGATCAGAGATGCAAAATATGTTCTCCCGCTCTGGAACAATGCAGCCACATAAACTCCAGGAAGCTCCCCAAACTTGGCCCAGGGCCCATGAGGACTGAAGAGTTGTCCTGTGGCAAAGCCTGCAGGTATTTATAGTGGTAATGGGGGCTTCAGGGTCCCTTGCTCACCATTTCCTCACAAGGATAAGTTCCTTCTGGCTTCAAGACATCCTGGTGAGGGAGACCAATGGCACAGGCAGGATGTTTTGTCCTTTCCTTGTGCTGCTACCCTGAGTTTGTGTGTCCCACAGGGATTCTGCCACTCCCTTGCTGTATTCCAGAACTCTCCTTCAGACAGTCCAGCTGAAATGCAGTTGATTATTCATGGTCTTTGTACTCTTTTGTGTGTGTGGTGGTAGTGGAGAGAATGAGTACCAGGCACTCCTAATCAGCCATCTTCTGATGTCATACTGAAGTTATGACTATGTCATTTCATCATACTTGGACTAATCTAATTGTCAGATGTTTCTATGACTTAATTTAGGTGTTCAAATGTATTTCTGTATAGCTAATATCTTGGCTCTACTCTTTTCTCTGAAGCCACATAGAATACATCAAATTTGTCTTTGTAACACAGACAATAATTTTTAAAAATCTACTTTAGATTCTATATCCAAATCTATTCTCTTCTTAGTGAAATACATGTGATTTTTTCAAACTTCCTCAATATATTGTCTTAGTCCTTGTTTTTTGAGTGAATAAATGTGATATGGTTTAGATTCCCTATTATCTACTTTACTCTCTTCTGGATTACATACAATATTTTATTTTTATGTCTCTGTTTAAATATCATGCCCAGAATGAAGCATTGTGTCCCAGATTTTTTTTTTTCTATTCTAGAGTAGAACAAACTATTTGATCACTGTTATAGAATGGATACTTCTATCACTATGACCTAAGATTTCATTAAGTTTTGGGCAGCCTATCATGTTGTTGTTGTACATTGAACTTAAATCCAATAATTCTTATATATCTTTACCTTACAATATTCTCTTTAATAATAGCTCTCTCTGTTTGTCTATAAGTAATCAGACCACTGTAGATAGTAGATTGTTCTAACATAATATTTGGAAAATATAAAATTGGTTAAAACATTGCAGATAAGATAATTATTGATATATAAAAATATTACATGATTAATTCCATTAATATAAAATCTAAAAAATCTACTGTTTACTTATTGTCCCTGAAAGACCTGCGGTGCCTTTGTTTACAGAGAATTAATGTCGTATCTGAACTGAAAGGGCTACTTAGCTAGAAAAACCACCCTTGAGTTAAAGGATATTTAGTCTAGCTTGTCTTTCTTTTGTTAACCAGGAATTCCTGGTCAGTGGAGATTAATAGTGCATTTTGCAATTTATTCTACTTAATTCTTACCTGGTCTAGCATCACCTACTGTGGTAGACTGTGGAAACTTTGAGAAAGCTCACAGCAATCCTGCTGTGATGTTTCTAATATTTAGAAGCTTAATGTATTTCTGCAATAGATATTCACAAGTGTATGGTGAGTATTTATTTATTGATCTGTGGTAAGACACTCATAGAAAGAAATAGATTTCTACCAGGGTATTATAAACTTGAATTATTTTTTTTAATCACCTCTTCCATCATTAGAACTATACCCTGCCATAGTGGTGCTCCTTACTTAATGACCTAATTTTTATGAGATTCTTTTAATAATTTTCTTCCCCCTCCCCATGTGCTTGTTTATTGCCTCACATAAAATTATATGAGCTAAAGATAAGATTAAAGGATGGTGGCTAGAACAATGAGAAACATGCTCAGCAACTTAGGACTTTGGAATAGTGAATAAATTTGATAGGAATCTAGGAAACAAAGGAAGGTACATGTGTATAACATTCTGGTGGGGTGAAGTTTTACTATCAAACATTCTGTACCATGGAGAAATACATAGTTACACACATGCCAATAAATGGTGCCCAGAATTTTCTTTTACTTTCATAATGTAGCACAGCAAGTCTGCCATGAACCAAATAATTGAGCCAATGCACTGATCATCAAAGATAATGCATTCAGGGTCAAAAACATGTAAGCAATGTTATTTAAGGCAATATCAATATCTTCACTGCACTATTGATTTGACTAAATGTAGGGAGCTAGATATGCTTCAGTAATTTATTGTTTCATAAATATGTATAGTGTGTACTTGTGGGGAGATACTGCTCCTCTGCCCATCCTTCACCCAGCCCACAGGCCCTGCTGAATTCTGAGCTGGCCATACTGATTAATAGAATGTGAGAAGTGATATGTACCATTTTTAAGTAGCAACTTTTGGAGCCATTCTGTGAGTTTGCCTGGTTCTAAAATAAATAGGATGTAGAAGGAACCATGTTGGATATGAATGTAAAAAAGAAATGAATCATTATTGTTATATGCCACCGCATAATGCATAGTATAAAGGCTTTACCATTTATAAGCAGTCAACTTGCAGTGTTCAGAGTTGTACACTAGAACAAAAACACAATGGTGCATGTTATATAATAACTATGTAATTGTCAATTGCAAGTCATATGAAATAACATTCTCCAAATAAGTATTAATATTTGGAATTATAGTAATAGAAAATAGTGATTGTTTACAAAATCTAATGTATGCCTTAATTAATACAGGAGGCACAAAGGATATTCCTAGAAAAATGTTAAGGATAACATGTGATCAGATTATCTTTTAAGTAGTAAGGCTACAATAAACTTTTAATAGTCCAATAGTAGCTTTGCTAATTTATATGACATTTCAAATATTATGTCTACATTCTAATCCTTGGAGCCTGTGGATATTACCTTACATGGCAAAAGTAAATATCACCTTATGTGGTCAAAGAGGTGATTAGATTAAAGATCTTGCAAAACGGTACTTACCCTGCATTAATTTTGTTGGCCCTAAATGTGATTAATGTTTTCCTATATAAAACAGGCAGAGGGAATTTGGAGACACATACACAGGGAAGATTATGTGAAGGCAGAGCAGAGACAGATGCAGTTACAAGCCACAGAATGTAGACAGCCACCGGAAGCTTCAAGTTAAACCACCCTTACAAATTGTTGAGGGGATGCAAAGTGAGAACTAGAGTAAGGGTCCCTAACACTCTGTGAAGGGAGAGGCTTAGCTAAAATTAATCATATTAATTAGCCACTATACCTCTGTCTGATGTTATGGAGTCATGGTCATAGAGATTCTTAATTGTGTCCGTAGATGGTTCACCACCCTTGTGAAACGTGAAGCTAGTTTTTGAGCTATCTTCCTGGTCTTGCATTCTGGTGGACTAGCTGACCCACCCAAACTAACAAACTGACTCAACTGGCTTTGTGACCCCCACCCCACCCAAGAATGTGCTCCTGTATTCCTGTGGATTGACTGACCCACCCAGGTAGCAGCCCACGGCAAGGAACTGATGGGTTCCCCAAAATTCCAGACAATTAGCAGACTTTGATTGCCTGATCTACTCATCAAACTGTCTTTAAAAACCTTCTCTCCAAAATTCTCAGAGCAGTGGATTTGAGAAATTTCTCTCTTCTCCCTGCTTAGTGGTACACAAAATTAAACTCTCTCTGCTGTCAATCCTGCTGTCAACCCCGCTGTCTCTCTCTGGGCCTTGGCTCCCTCTTGGGAAGTGAGCAGATGAACATGGCTAGGTAGCAAAATGAGTCAAGACACAGAATATCCCTAAATCCTCAAGGAAGAATAGTCTTGCTGACAGCTTGTTTTCAGGGTTTTGGTTTTGGTAGGGTGCAACAATACATTTCTATTGTTTCAAGCCACCAGGTTTGTGGTAATTACAAGAGCACTGTGAGACTAGCATAACATACAGAGTAAACCAATGACCATCAGGTAGAATAGAAATTCTGGGGAAATTGTTAAAGTATTCAATATTGCAGAGGCTTGTAGATTCTGGTGTAAGTAAGTTCACAGTAGGACCCCTGTTTGTACATTTTTAACAATTTCACCAAAAAACGTGAATACTGTAAATCTGAATACATTTTTTTTTTCGGGGGGGAGGATATTTGAAATAGGTAACACAAAGAGATGGTGGTGGGTGTATACAGACCAATTAAAAGCTTATGGGTAAACATCAGAAGTTCATGTTTTTGGTGATTCAGCACTTAAAATTGTATTCATTTATTAACAAAATGATAACACTGCTATTTCAAATTATGTCAGGGAGATTGGAACATCTCATTCTTGTCTGGAAGATCTAAGTGTTTTGGGTCACTTTGATACAGACAAGCAATTTTAATTTTCAGTCCAGTTTCAGGGTTTGAAATAAAGGGTGTTTTGATTAAAAATTATGTATTTTCCTAACTCATAGCTTTTAAGGAAATAAGACCCTGACTCCTAATTCACAGCCTAAGCCTGAGAATTCTTTGTGCCAAACAAAACACTATTTATTTATTTAGCTAGGGTCTTGTTCTAGCCTGGACTAGAGTACAGGTATCATCATAGCTCATTCCAACCTCACATTCCTGGGCTCAAGTGATCCTCTTGCCTTAGGCTCCCAAGTAGCTTGAACAATAGGCACACATCACCATCTTCAGTTTTTTTGTTTTGTTTTGTTTTGAGAGATGGAGTCTTGCTATATTGCTCAGGCTGGTCTGGCATTTCTGGCCTCAAGTGATCTTCCAAGTAGCTGGGACTATAGATATATGCAATCATACCCAGCTAATAGTTAATTTTTTTTTTTTTTTTAATAGAAATAAGGTCTAAGTTACCTGGGCTGGTCTTGAAGTCCTGGCCTCAAGCAATCCTCCTGCCTTAGCCTCCCAAAGTGCTGAGATTATAGGGGTGAGTCACCATCCTTTGCCCCTGCTTCACTTAAATTTTATCTAAACTTCACCCTTCAAAATTCTATAATCACACTCTCTTCCTTTGCTAAGTGAGGTAGCATATCTTGCCCCTAACACTAGGATTGGACTCTAGATTGAGTCTTTTTGGTCTTTGCCTGCTGGGCTTTAATAACAGTTTGAGAAATATGAGTAACAAACAAAAAGTGAGTTCAGAAGATAAGATTATTGAGGAATAGAGAGTTTTGAGGAGGAGTCATGGAGAGGAAATTTGAGCTGGGCAGTCATTATTGGTTATGCTGGATTTATGTAGGTCAAGATTTTAGGAGTATGACCAGATCAACAGTGTGGATAAAGACAAAGGAGGGGGCAGTCAGTGATTTAGTAAATCCTATACACTCTCCTTCCAAATGCAGTAACTCACTACCTCTCCAGCTTCTGCACTAACCTGAGCCCCATCTGGATTAGCGCAGTAATTTTCTATCTTGGTTTTATAATTCCACTTGTGCTTACCCATAGTGCATGAAACATTCAGCAGCCAGGATTACCATGCAGAAGGCAAACTATATCATATTTCTCTTCTTTGTAAAAAGCTCTCTATACAGAGGATCCAAAGATTTTCCATGGCTTCCAAGGCTCTATATCATCTAGTCCTTGGTGACTTCTCAGAATCTATCCCTGCTACTCTTTGCCCAGACTCACCGTGCTCCAGCCCCACAGGGCTACTTTCTGGGTCTCCATTATTCTAAGAGAATTCACATGCATTTTTTTCTCTGTCTAGAGAAGAGAAAGGGAAGAGGGCTTGAAAGTGGATTCTTAAGTAAATAAAAGAATATATGTAATTGCATTAATAACTGTGTATATTAATAGACATATGTCAAAAAAGACATCAAATGTAAGAAGGAAGCTTTGATTATTTTTACAATAGTTTCTATATTACATGTAGACAACAAAAATGTCATTGTACTAATTAATATAAGATGTTTGTTTTATTTTTAGGAAAAAAAAACTCCTTTAAACCAGGAGACTTTCAAGGCGAGTCCGTTTGTTAGTGCTGTGGTACTGCTGTTCTATGACTCAAATTCCTTTTAAATTCTCTTCCTCCTTTCCTGCCTTCACCTAAATGACCTTAAAGGGGAAAAATGATCATCATCTAAAGTCAAATCCTTCATATGGGCACTGTGAGTGTTGTATAATGATGAGACGGGGAGGAAAATACAGACACGTGCAATTTTTTTGCTTATGCACAATTATGTTATTTCTACAAATGATGCATTAGACTTTTACTGCTGAACTCATTTGAAAGCCCATAAATTTGCAAACACTTTTACTGATATGACCTAATTAAGAAGTAAGTTGAATTGTATTAAAATGTGTGTTCCAAAGCCTCATTCTAATAAAGTACTTTTAGCTGGCTGAAGCTGATGTATTGCACATTTTGACTCCAATATTCTGACTGCTTTCAACTCCATCTGTAAATTTTCTACCCTTGATGGGTAGCAGTGTGTCTTACTGTGATAGGTAATGATATTCCACCTGTACCACCATGCCAGCCTTACATATATTTTCCATATTTTTATTTATTTTATTTTTTTCCTTTCTTTCTTATTATTGTTCAATCATAGCTGTGTACATTAATGCGATCATGGGGCACCATACACTGGTTTTATAGACCGTTTGACACATTTTCGTCACACTGGTTAACATAGCCTTCCTGGCATTTTCTTATTGTGTTAAGACATTTATATTCTACATTTACTAAGTTTCACATGTACCCTTGTAAGATACACCACAGGTGTAATCCCACCAATCACCCTCCCTCCATCCATCCTCCCCCCTCCCTTTTTTTTTAGATGAGTTACCCATTATATAATTGTCATGTTTATATTAGTGGGAGTTA
>CAUYPK010163174.1:0-13153 GCA_963574355.1 Loris lydekkerianus | reverse complement strand
GAGATCGCTCCTCAGAGGTCCCTCCTCAGAAGCAGCATAACAAAATCCAAACTTGGCAAAGAGCCACAGTATACAAAATAATGATAAGAGGCAAAGAGCCGCATTCATTTTGGCCGGGAGCCGCGTGTTCGCCACCCCTGCTATACATATACGAACAATTCTTCAGCTCCTCTAGGCTCCCTGAACCATTGAGATTATCACCTGTTTCATCATGCTCACTTTCTTTAGCATCTTCTGAACATGCCCTAAATTCTTGTCCCTCTAAACTGAACACTCAAAATCTTATTTATAACCAGTTACCCAGGCTCTGCTGCATCTGTACCTAAGTCATTTTTGCTCTGTTGGCTTGTTCCTACTTGCATACACACCAAACACGCCTCCCACTTTTAATCCCCCATTTGAAAAATCTTCCTAGGGAGGCCAGGCATGGTGGCTCACACCCGTAATCCTAGTACTTGGCGGATCTCCTGAGCTCATGAGTTTGAGACCAGCCTGAGCTAGAGCCAGATCCCTAACAACGATGACAACTGCAATAAAAGATAACCAGGTATTGTGGCGGTGAGGCTGAGGCAAGAGAATCGCTTGCCTAAGAGTTAGAGGTTGTTGTGAGCTGTGACGCCACGGCACTCTACCAAGCACAACAAAGTGAGTCTGTCTCAAAGAAAAAAGAAAAGGTTTGGCACCTATACTCAGTGGTTACCGCACCAGCCACATATACCAAGGCTGACGGGTTCAAGCCCAGCCCAGGCCTGCTAAACAACAGTGACAACTACAATAAAAAAAAACAGCCAGGCATTGTGGCAGGTGCCTGTAGTCACAGCTATTCAGGAGACTGAGTGCAAGACAATTGCTTAAGCCCAAGAGTTTGAGGTGGTTGTGAGCTGTGACGCCACAGCACTCTACCGAGGGAAACATCATAAGACATTGTCTCAAAACAAAAAACAAACAAACAAAAAAATCTTACTAGGCCTTACTGTTCTTATCTCATTTTATTTTCCTTTGTTTTTCAGATAGAGACCAGCAGAGAAACCCTCCCCAGCTGCAGTGCAGTGGCGTTTCATCATAGCTCACAGCAACCTCAAATTCCTGGGCTCAAGTGATCTTCCTGCCTCAGCTTTCCAAGTAGCTGGTAGTCCAGGCATGTGCCACCATGCCTGGCTAATTTTTTATTTTTTGTACAGATAGGGTTTTTTTGTTTTTTTTTAATAGACAGAGTCTCACTTTGTCACCCTCAGTAGAGTGCTGTAGCATCACAGCTCACAGCAACCTCCAGCTCTTGGGCTTAGGTGATTCTCTTGCCTCAGTCTCCCCAGTAGCTGGGACCACAGGTGCCCGCCACAACGCCTGGCTATTTTTTGTTGCAGTTTGGCCGAGGCTGAGTTTGAACCCGCCACCCTCAGTATATGGGGTCAGCATCCTACTCACTGAGCCATAGGCGCCACCTCAGATCGGGTCTTTCTATGTTGCTCGGGCTGTTCTTGAATGAACTCATGGCCTCAAGCGATCCCCTAACCTTTGCCTCCCGGATTGCTAAGGATTACGAGCATGAGCCACCACACCCAGCCTGTGTATCCATAATAATTAAAAACAATTTGTTAAAAGCAACCATAGTGTTAAATAGTAAGCACTTATATAGAACTTCATTCTTACCAGGCATTAACTAGCCTAAGAATTTTACATATATTGATTCATTTAATTCTTACACTAATCATATGGTATCATACTGGTATCTTTATTTTACTCATTTTGCAGAAGAGAGTACAGGCAAGAGAAGTTAAATAACTTGACTACAGATACGTGACCAGTACGGTAAAGTCAATTTTAAACAATAGGCAAGTTTTTTAAGTTATTTAACATTTAAACCAGCAGGAGAAAACTTCATCTCTGCGGTGAAAACCAGGAAAAGAGGGGGGAAAAAAAGTCACAGTAAATGGGAAATCTAAAACAAGCTGGCAGAAATATCCTTATATGAGTAACCATAATAAATATAAATGGGTAGAACTTATCAATTAAAAGTCAAAGTTGGATCGGATTTTTAAGAGCAATGTCCAGTACAAAAGATACTCTTGAAAGAAAAAAGACACAGGAAGTTTGAAAATAAAAGAATGGAAGAATATTCATCAGGTAAATAAATGGAAATCAAAGAACACTCAAATACCAATCTTATCTGGCAAGATAGAATTTAAGAAAATAAAGAGTATTATATATTGGTAAAAATAACAGAATAGGAAAATATTATAGCCTCCATAAGCATACAACTGTACACACACACCCCCGCAGTCCCCAGGTTATGAACAAGACAGGTTCTATAGGTTTGTTCTGAAGTGAATTTGTATGTAAAGTTGGGATAGGTTCATTAGGCTCCATTGGTAAGAGTTCTACATTGTCCAATGTTTCTAACTTGGGGACTGCCTGTATATGAAACCATACCCAATACACTGCAAATACACATTTCAGACATACTCTAACGTGTATAAAATAGATCATGGGGTCGGGTATAGTGGCTCACACCTGTGATCCCAGCACTCTGGGAGGCCGAGTGGGGTGGATTGCTAGAGCTCAGGAGTTCAAGACCAGCCTAAGGGAGAGCGAGACCCCCTCTCTACTAAAAAATAGAAAAACTAGCCAGGTGTTGCAGTAGATGCTTGTCATCTTAGGTATTGGGGAGGTTGAGGCTAGAGGATCACTGGAGCCCAGGAGTGTGAGCTATTACTCCACGGCGCTCTACCCAGGGCAACAGAATAAGACCATCTTAAAAACAGACCATGTATGTGTTAGCCCTTAAAGCCTCAAAATTGAAAAGGATTAAATCACATAAACCATTTTTTAGACCATAATGCAAACAAAGGGTAGGAAAAAACTTCAATGTATTTAGAAATTAAGATGTTTTTCTAAGTTACTTGGGTAAAAGAACTCATAAAGGAAATGAATAATTGAGAACTGATAAATGATAATAAAGCACTAGAATCAAAATTGGGCACGGATAGTGCAGGAGTCATTAGAGGGAACCACAGTAAACAACTTTATGTCATTGAGGAGGAGCAACCTTAACAAAGTGAGAATTTAACTCCAGGGGTTAGAAGAAAACGGCTGGGCACAGTGGCTCATGTCAATAAACTGGCACTCTGGGAGGCCAAGGTGGGAGAGAAGGGAACACTTTTACACTGGTTGGTGGGATTGGAAACTAACATGGTCTCTCTGGAAAGAAGTATGGAGAATGCTCAAAGAGCTTAAAGTAGACCTTCCATTTGATCCCACCATCCCATTACTAGGCATCTACCCAGAATGGGGAAAAAAAAAAAAAACTTTATCACAAGGATTTTGCACTAGAATGTTTATTGCAGCTCAATTCACAATCCCCAAGACAGGGAAGCAACCCAATACCCATCAACCTATGAATGGATTAATAAACTGTGGCTATGTACACCATGGAATACTATTAAGCCATATAAAAGATGGACACTTTACATCTTTTGTGTTTGCCTGGATGGAGTTGGGTCTCCTTAGTAAAGTACCATTAAGAATGGGAAAAGCAAGTATCCAGTGTACTCAATACTAATATGAAACCAATAGAAAAACTGCACACCCACAGGAGAGAAAAGTGTGGAGCAAGGAAAGGGGAGGAGAGTGGGGAATTGGTGAGCTCTCACCTAAAGTGCACAACGTAAGGGTATACAGCACACCCCCTGGATGAAGAGCTCAACTACAAGTTCAACTTTACCTTAGAAATGCAAACAATATAACCATCTTTTATACCCTCATGTTACTGAAATTTTAAAAAAGTTGAATTTGTAATTACAATGATGATAATTTATAAACTTCTAACAAAGAAAAAAATACTGAAATTTGGTACAAGAGATAAAACAGAACTCAACTAGGCTGGGCACAGTGGGTCACGCCTGTAATCCTAGCACTTCGGGAGGCTAAGGCAGGAGGATTGCTCTGGGCCAGGCGTTCAAGAACAGCCTGAGCAAAAATAGTGAGACTCCATCTCTACAAAAAATAGGAAACTTAGCCAGTTGTGGTGGCACAAGCCTGTAGTCGCAGCTCCTTAGGAGGCTGAATCAGAAGGATCGCTTGAGCCTAGTAGTTTGAGATTGCGGTGAGCTATGATCACACCATTGCACACTAGCCCAGGCAACAGAGCAAGACTCTTGTCTGAAAACAAAGAACAATAACAAAAATACCACAAAAACTCCATATGTGGTAAAGATATTGGAAAAATTGTCAAATGTAAAACGCTGGGATTTGATTTTTACTGTATTACAAACTAATAAGTGAGTCTATTACTTTTTCATGGATGCTGGCAGAAGACAAGAGGCTCCTGGGTCAGAGACAAAGGCCTTTACTCTGGCGCAGCAAGAGGCACAAGCGTCATGTTTCCCTTGTTTCCTCTGTGCCCCAAGCCCTGTGTGGCAACCTGGAGAGGCCCAGACAATACTCCACATGCACAGAGGTTAAAATCACAACCAGGAGCGCTGAGCTTAGTGGATCCATCTCTTTTACAGCAAGCAATAAATAAGCTTGCTCTTTGTCCCAAGAGACATTACCTCATCCTCAAGGTTGCATGTCCCTCAAGGTGAGAGATGGCGGCATGTCAGGAGCCAGCCACTGCCATTGCACAGTGCTGGGAGGAAATGGCCTGAGTGGACACAGGGTCTTGGTTCTTGGCTTCCCCTCAACAAGAATGTGCAGGGATGCTCAGGGTCCAGGGTAGATTGCCTCTCCAAGGGTATTTTTTTTTTTTGTTTTTTTTGCAGTATTTGGCCGGGGCTGGGTTTGAACCCACCACCTCCGGCATACGGGGCCAGCGCCCCACTCCTCTGAGCCACAGGCGCCACCCCTGCCTCTCCAAGGATAATCTACTCCTTGGCCTTACATGTTGTGGCCACACTTGCATTTTCATATAAGCATGCAACTTATTTGGCCACCCTGCTTACTCCAGCTGACAGAGACTGGACCAAACTCGCTTACATGTCTTCTAGAACATTTAATTGAGGCTAATAGTAATAGAGTTCCAAGCAGCAGGAAGAAGCTAGCCAGCAGGACCGACCTCAGCCACGCTTCTCAAGATCCCAGACAGAGCCAGCTAGAGGTGAGTACTTTGGGGAGCAGGAGTAGGTGATACTTCAAACTTCCAGGATGTAGTCTAAAGCCAATCTTCCATCCATCATGACTCATGCAACTTAGACTGACCTGCGAATCTCAGGTGGCCTCTATTCAATCACACTCTATGGCTCTCTCTCCCGGACGTACAAACGTCTAACCCAAAGGGTCATGAGTCACTCCGACTGAGGTTTTGTTGTTACACTTGATCAAGGTCGTTGTTGCATTGGTTAAGAAACATTGGCAGTGGCAGTAGGTAATTGCAGCCCTGATAGCCTCACCTGGTGTAACCGAGCACTGCTCATGAGTGTCATTTTATATCAGTCAGACTGAAAAATGGCTGTGCCCGTCTCTGTTTGTACTTGTCAGAGGTGCAGGCTGTTTTGGGGAGCTGCGACTGATAGCATATGGGAAAATGGTTGAAGAGTGGCCATAGCCATGTGGATAGGGGTGAGAGTCGGCAGCAGGTCAGATTGCTGGCCACTGCAGTTTCTTGCCTCAGGCAGACCATATGATTTGCCACCAGACTGTGAACTAGGAGACAAAGAGAGCATTCATTGCTTCTGGTTTGGGCTCTCTCAAAGAATGCTGATTTGCGGGTTAGCAGATATAAAGACCAAACAGAATGGCCTGATGAGCCACACTATCTCCAAAAAAATCCAGTAAGAGAGCTGGGTCTCCTTTTTGGAAGACAGAGACCCAGGGATACAGTACTATTTCACTGGGTGCTGGAGGCATCGGGAACCTGCCCGCATCGGGAACCTGCCCACGTGGTCCCAAGCAACTTGTCTTGGCAAGCAGTCCTCTACATATGCTTGGGCGTTTACCAGCCACCTCTCTGCTGGGGTAGGTCTGATAACACCTAAGTCATTCTGCTGAGGTTGAGGCTTCTGACTTGCCAACCAAGTGTACATCATCTACCGTATATACTGGAGTATAAGCTGAGTTTTTGGGCACAAAATTTGTGCCGAGTTCGGGTTTTTTGGCACAAATTTTGTGCCGAAAAAACTAGGCTTATACTCGAGTATATACGGTATGTGGTGAAAACTTTTTAAGTCCTAGGGTAGAGGCACTCTTGCTCAATCCTGGCTTGCCCTCTGGTGACAAATGGTGGAAACTCTGTCCTACTAGCACATCTCCACTTTTCCACTTTCCCTGATTAGAATCATCCTCTCTGGCACTCACAGGACGGGAAGTAGAAGCCTATAACACAGCAATTCCTACTGTCCATTCAGATGTATAAGCAACAACTCTACAATGTATTAGTCCAAAAGGTCCCACCCATAAAGTCATAGTAGTCCGCCCGCTGTCCCTGCGGTGAACCCTACCCAAGTCCCTCCATTAGACCAGGTGGGCTGTTGACTTGGGTACCTACATCTAAGAGAGCCACAAAAATTTGAGGCCCCTTCTTGAAGTTTCCCGGTATATCCTCCTTGGGGACAGGGAGACTTTGACCCCATCATTTGGGAAGAGAAGGAGGGAGAAGAGATTCAAGGGTACAGTGGGAGAAGGCAGCTCCTCCCCAGGAAGCAAAGTGATGGTTTATTTGTAATCTCAATTCCATATCCTTACTGTTGACGCAATTTATTTTAGCTTCAGAGATTCCTTGGTGCAGCAGCAATAGCCATATAGTCACCCAGGCACAGGGCTCACCCCTGTAATCTCAGCACTCTGGGAGGCAGAGGTAGGCGAATCACCTGAGCTCAGGAGTTCGAGACCAGCCTGAGCTGACCCTGTCTTTAAAAATAGCCGGGCATTGTGGCTGAGGGAAGAGGATGGCTTAAGCCCAAGAATTTGAGGTTGCTGTGAGCTATGATGCTACAGCACTCTACTGAGGGTGACAAAGTCAGACTGTCTCAAAAAATAAAATTTCCTATTTAATAAGTAATATTACTCAATAATACTGAATTGATTTTGGCATCTCTTCATGAACAGTGAACCAAAAACAGCACAGACTGATTCCAATAGTTGCAGTGACACAGTCATAGCAAAAAAAATATCACCTCTCTGTTTTGTTCTCCCACCAAAGAAAAAGATTAACATTTGTTTTCCTGAAAATATAAAAATCAGTATCCAATTTCATATGGCTGGGGACAATATGCCCAATGTCAACGTCACTCTGTACAACCACTCAGCAATGCAATTCTAGCCTTTTTATGTCTGGGTGGCATTTGTCAACTTGTCTGACTGTAAGGAGTCCCAAACTCAGTTCTTTTTTTGTAGAGACAGAGTCTCACTTTGTTATCCTTGATAGAGTGCTGTAGCATCATAGCTCACAGCAACCTCCAGCTCCTGGGTTTAGGCGATTCTCTTGCCTTAGCCTCCCGAGTAGCTGAGGCTACAGGCACTTGCCACAACGCCCTGCTATCTTTTTGCTGCAGTTTGGCTGGGGCCGGATTCGAACCCGCCACCCTCGGTATATGGGGCCGGCGCCCTACTCACTGAGCCACAGGCGCCGCCCATCCAAACCCAGTTCTTCTGGTCGGGACTCCGTGGGATGAAACTCCCTCCAGGGTCCCCGTCACTCCCGTCAGGCTGTGGCCCAGGCAAGTAACGGGAACCCTCTTTGGGTCTGGCGGCGTCGAGCCTGATGGTTCCAGACTCTTGTCCCCTGCGGGACGCGCGCGTCCACTGTGACAAGCCCAGACTCCACGCGCTCAGCCCCTCCGTGTTACCCCCTGCGGTGGAGGGGCGGGCGGCGACGGACCCCTCGCCCTCCCCGGGCCGCTCCTGCTTTCCCCGCACCCCCGGGGAGGGGAGCCGGCCAACGCGCGCCGTTCCCGGGGCCCGAGCGGGAGGCCGGCGCCTCGTGCCCGGAGGTCCCGGGGCGAAGCCGGGCGGGGCGCGGCGCGGGTCCGAGCGCCCGGGGCGCCGGCGGAGCATGTGACCAGCGGCGCGGGGCCGGGCGCGCAGTGCCGCGCGGCGGCAGCGGCGGGGAGAGCAATGGAGGCTGCGGCCGCCTGAGGGGCGGGTGCGCTGCTGCGGCTGCTGCTGCCCAGGCTGCCGCGCGCTGTGCCGCCGCGTCCGCGTCCGCCCGGGACCGCTCGTCGTCCGCCTGCAGCTGTGCCAGCCGGGGCGCCGGGGGCGACCTCAGGTGAGCGTCTCGTCGGCCCGCGGCCGGAGCCAGACAATGGGGACGGCGGGCGGGCTCCTCTGAGCCACTCGCGCCTCTCCGGGCCGGGCCCCCGCCGCGCCCGCGGACCCCGGTCTCGCCCCAGGAGTGTGGGGTCGGCGCGCGGCGGGTGGACTTTGGGGCGGTGTCCCCGCGGGCGGGGCGCGGACCCTCCCGGGAAGGGTCCCCGCGAGCGAACCTGCGCGCGGGCTGCGCTCCGGGAACTTGCCAGAAGCGTGGGACCTTCTCTCGGCACCGGGTCGCGGGGTCCCCGCCTGCGACGGGAGCTCGGGCGCTGACCCGGCTCAATCCGCTCCCCCGCCCTCGGGCTGGATGGCTTTGTTTAACCTCTGCCAAACCGTTTCGCACAAACTCCTGTGGCCCCAATTCTGATGAGCCACCAGTTTGATGGCTGAGGCGAGACAAAGGTTTCCCCTGTTACCAAGGGCCGGAGCCGGGAGACTACTGCACGCTGCCAGGGGGTGCAATGTGCTTTCCTTACCTGCTCCTAGGGCTTGGTGCGATGGTTTTCCTGGTCCTGTAACCGTCCGTCCATGCAGAACTCTAGTGGCAAGATGCACCTCCTTAACCCTATGGATATAGTGGGTGGGGTATGGCTTTTTTCTTTCTTTTCTTTTTTTTTGTGATTATCAGTAAACAGCAGGGCAGACGCTTACATTTCCATTAGATGGTCTCAGAATAGAGGTACCATAATCATTTTCTGAATTCTGTACCTAAAGAGAGAATATATATTTAAAAGACATTGATCCAGTGGGGGAGGGTGCAAAACCTAGTGACTACGACCATGTGCTGTGAAATTTTAATATGGTTTTAGGAATAATGGCCGGGAAGCTGATCCAGGGTAGGTGAGGGAGTGTTTGTGCGTGTGCATGCCTGCGTGTGTGGGTTGGGGGTGCTGTGGTGGTGATGGGCAGGGAGTGGTTAGAATACAAAGGATATGGCAGTTTTAGAAAAAGGTTCTTAGTAAATACCCTGTGGCAAATTTTCAAGGCATTGAGTTGGCAGTGAAATCAATGTTCCCCTGTAAAAATCACCCATAGGAGTTGTGAAATTATACTGTATAAAATGACTTACAGTTATTTGGCATTGTTCGGCACTCAGGAATCTGAAAACAGCAATCAATTTTGAGTAATTTTTTAAAAAGTCAACAAAGGGAAGGCACCTTCACAACTTACCTCCTTTATTCTTTGGGAAAACAGAATCCTTGGTCCACATAGGCCAGAGACAATGCCTGTTAGAAGACATTCTCAAAGGTAGCTTTTTCAAAAGAAACATTTTGAAAAATGCATTTTATATTTTATTAGAGTGCAGGAGGGATTGCTTCAACTCAGAAATGTGCGGTGATAAATTCATGCTATGGGATGGCTCCTTCCTACTAGTCATTATTTGAAACATGTTTTATTCTAAAGCTTAGTTGTGCAATCACCTGTAACAAAGTGAGAAACTTTAAAGACTTAGCAGGACTTACAGAGCACTGAATTTGGAGGCAGGAAGGTAATACAATTAACGCTGACTTGACATACTTAGGCTGTCGCATGAGAAACAAAAGCTACCACCTAGTTCTTCATAAACTAGAAGGCACTATTGTGAATGTAAGTGGTTATTATTGCTAGACGAGGAAGACGTGTTTGACAGTTTTCTCCTACACAAGTTTAGGACAATTAATTCGAATTATTCTTTGTAATTCGCATTTCTAATATGGCACCAGGTAGGTGTTCAGTAAGAAGTAGTGGAGAGAATGAATGGTGAAAAAAATACACAAGTGGACAAAGTGTGTACAGTTGGAATTTGTTTACCTCTTTTTAGCTTAGCCAACACTTATTAAAGGCCTACTGTGTTCCAAGAACTGCACAACGTATTCCCACATACAGTTTGTGAAAGCTGGGTGACCTTCCTTTTTTTGATCATAGTTGATGTATGTTTCTTTGAAGAATGGGGTCTCTTGGGTGGTTTTATTGAATAGCACAATAGAACATTTCACCTGTTCTCTGTGAATATGCTTTCTTACAATAGCCTGCGGGGAGGCAGGGCAGATATTATCATTCCCGTTTTGTAGGTGAGGAAATCCAGACACAGTGAGATTAAATGACTTGCCAACTCCTTGCCACTAAAGCAGCAATGCCGGGGCAGAAGCTGGATCTCACACCTAGAGCTTTCTCTCTGTATCAAACCATCTTCTTCACTAAGATACACTGCACCCCCCACAGAATCACACGAGTTAGATCTCCTGATAACGTCTTCCTTTGGGTAACTTTTATGTAATGACAGTTATACTTTACAACCTAGTACTTACTGAAGTGTTTAAATGTACAAGTTCTGGAGCCAGCTGTCTTAATTTGAACCCTAACTTTACCAGTTAGTTACTCACTCTGCATCCTTGACAAGTGATTTAATCTAAGCCTCAGTTTCCTCATCTGTAAAATGGGGGAAGTAATACTGCTTACTTTGTAGGATTTCTTTGGGGATCAAAAGGGATAATGTATATGTGCTTAGTGAAAAGTCTAGCACAAACCAAGCACTCAGTTAACATTTATTCTCATCATTATAATGTAAAGCAGTGGCTTTTAAACTTTTGTTTTTGCGCAATAAGAGATGCTTTTTTACATTGCTACTAAGTATATAGTCACATTATAAATATAGGTAATTAAACAAACATGAAGTAATGCTTAGACTTCCTATGTACCATGTGCTCTTCCATTTTTTATTCTGTCTTATTTTGAAAAATACTGGTTGAGGGCTCTGCGCCTGTGGCTCAAGCAGCTAAGACACCAGCCACATACACCTGAGCTGGCGGGTTCGAATCCAGCCTGGGCCCGCCAAACAACAATGACCGCTGCAACCAAAAAATAGCCGGGCGTGGTGCCTGTAGTCCCAGCTACTTGGGAGGCGGAGACAGGAGACTTGTTTGAGCCCAGGAGTTTGAGGTTGCTGTGAGCTATGATGCTACAGCACTCTACCCAGGGTGACAGCTTGAGGCTCGGTCTCAAAAAAAAAAAAAAAAAAAAAAAAATACTGGTTGAGATCCACTAAATGATTTCACATTCCATTAATGAGGCAGGACCTACAGTTCAGAAAGTACTAATGTAAAGGAAAATCAGGTTAAATTTGTTGTTGAATCTTTATATTTTCCTTCACACGGTGTACAACATCAGTTGGAATTTGAATTATTAAATTACACTTGAAGATAGGTTCTTAAGCTTTTTTTTTGTAATTATGTTCATTTATTGAGTATTTATAGTCAGGATACTGTGCTAAGCAGTCTGTTGATATGTTATCTAATTTAGTTCTCACAACAGGCGTGTTAGTGGGCCTTGTGTTTTCATTTGATAATTGAAATTAAGATTTAAAGAGGTTTTTATTAACTTGCTCAAGGTCCTGAAGTTAGTGGGGGATGATGAAACAAGGATTTGAGCTTGAGTTCTCTTTGACCTAAAGCCTGTCTGCCCTTTTAACCCCCACACTTTGTTCTACTGTCCCCACACTGTGTGATTTCTGAAGATAATTCATTCCTTCTCTAATGTACATTTAAATGCTGATTTGCGAATTTGCCCATTATGGTATATCTTTTGTCATTTCTTTTGAAGAGACTCATTTGCGGTCAATTTTCAACTTAGTAAAGAAGCATACTTGGGTAGACTAGTAATTCATTCTGGCTTTAGCTGGTCTTTGATGTCAATGTTTTGGAATAGCTTCTTAGGTTTTTGTGATAGAGTCAATTAATTGGTCATTTTTATTGAGCACCCAAAGGTTTACTGTGTCTTCCGAAGAGACATGAAATAGCTGTGTAACTATAAAAAGGCTTCATTACGAATGAATGCCAGCTTTTGTTAAAGCATAAAATGAAGAATTAAGAGCTACAAAGAGCACTTTATACTATATTGATTGGTCGCAAAATCACAAGGCGGAAAAGTATTTATTTTGTAAAGTACTTGAAAGAAATCACCACTAACTGTCCTATTTTTTTTTTTTTTGTATTTCATTTCTTTACAGATATTTCCTGTGTTTTTAGTAATATTTTTAGGACTTTCCTTCTCTTTAAAAAATACTGTCAAGAATTAAAGAGTTTTTAAGGAACCATACTTTATAAATAGTATATAGAAAACACAAATACTAATTTTATTATTTATTAATTTTTTATTAAATCATAGCTGTGTACATTAATGCAATCATGGGGTACAATGTGCTGGTTTTATATACAATTTGAAATATTTTCAGCAAACTGGTTAACATAGCCTTCGTGGCATTTTCTTATTTATTGTGTTGAGACATATATATTCTATATTTAGTAAATTTCACTTGTACCCTTGTAAGATGCATTGTACATCTTACATTGGTCCCACCAATTACTCTCCCTCCACCCATCTTCTCTCCCCCCCTCCCCTCCCTTTCCCCTTTCCCTATATTCTTGGGCTATAATACTAATTTTAAATAACACTGGAAAGACAAATTTTGCTAATTTTTTCCACACTTACTTTATAGATTAAAACTTGCATAGTGTCTAGATGCAACCCGTATGTTTCTGTCCACCAGTCATCATTTTCCAATAAGATTAAATGTAAATTAATATAGATAGAGTTTCATTTATTTTTTTATTATTTTTATTTTTTTTAAGACAGTCTCACTGTGTCGTCCTCGGTACAGTGCTGAGGCCTCACGGCAACTTCCAACTCTTGGGCTTAAGTGATTCTCTTGCCTCAGACCCCCAAGTGGCTCATTTATTTATTTATTTATTTATTTATTTATTTTATATATATATATATATATATATATATATTTTTTTTTTTTTTTATTATAGATAAAAATATGCACCATAGATATGGCCCAACCCATCACCCTCCCTCCACCCAAACCTCCCCCCTCCCTTCCCCTTCCTTGGTCCTTTCCTCATAGTCTTGTGGTATAGTTGGGTTATAG
>CAUYPK010163172.1:0-64180 GCA_963574355.1 Loris lydekkerianus | reverse complement strand
TTCTCATCAAACTGTTCAACGTAGCCTTCATGGCATTTTCTTAATTACTGTATGTAGGCATTTGTATTCTGCATTTAGTAAGTTTCGCCTGTACCCAATGAATTTTAAATTTAAAGTTTATTTGTCTCTTCCACAGAAGATTAAAGTTCGGGTGGTATTCTAAGTATAAAGGGAGCTTCATCCATCAAAAATTTCTAAGGTCATACTTACTTTTTGTTTTTGTAAAGTGGGAGGTGTTGGGACTTTCATATTTTTACCACTCAGTTGCTTTGTCTCAGGAAATTAACAAAGGGATGCATGTTTATTGTTATTCTTTGCCCCGTCCACTATATCAGAAGAAAATTTTATGTTTATAATTTTAGCTAACCTCTGAACCATTTTTAATTTGGACCTAAGAAAAATTCAGTTATAGTTAATTCCCAGTTATCCATTTTAAGAGGAAATAAGAACATTTGAAAAAGTGACTATTAAGGGCGGTGCCTGTGGCTCAAAGGAGTGGGGCGCTGGCCCCATGTGCTGGAGATGCCATGTTCAAACCCAGCCCCGGCCAAAAACTACAAAAAAAAAAAAAAAAAAAGTGACTATTAAAGTTAAGTGACTATTTGAATCACGAAGAACATTTCAACTGACCAGGTTAATTAGAATTAAGAAAGATTAAACCAAGCTAGGCAAAACAAAGGCCATTACAGGAGATTCAAGAAAAGCTAATTTACCCAAGTTCACATAGCTGGTACTGGAAAGGCTCTAAATCTAAAACCTTTCTCTTCTGACTTCTGGGCCAAATACTATCCTATTTAGAGACAGTCTGCCTAAATCAAAGAAACAACAACCCAAGTTATAAAACATAGGTGCAAAAGTACACGATTTAAATAAAGGTAAATTTTAATTGGTGATGCAATTATATGCAGTGTTAACCTCGCACAGTAATCTATAGACCTTTTTGTGGAGAATAATTAGAAAGTCCATAAACAGACTCGAGTATTTATAAAAAATTAGTATATATTATACTAGTGAATAGATATAGAATGTGCTCTGCATGCTTATGTATACATATTTACATTATAAAGGTGACTACACATTTGTATAGAGGGATAAAAATATTCAGTGTTGAGACAATTTATTGTGTATTTGGGATAATAGATAATTAACATATTACCCTTACCCCACTCCACATACTGAAATTAATTCCATATGGTGTAAAGATTAAGGATCAAAAGTAAAAGTGCAAAACATAATGGAAAAATATAATATAAAAACATGTTAATATGTTTTAGGTATGGCTAGGCCTTTATATTTGTGACTTTAAAGAAAGAAAACCAGAAAAGAGATTGATAGATTTTACTGAGTAAAAATGTTAAAAGGAGGAGAAAAACCACCATCAATTGAAGGACAGATAAATTAGGAAAAAAACTTACAACTATATGGGAAAGAAATAATATCCTTAATATGTTAAGATCTCATACAAATCAAAAGTAAAGGACTAATAACTAAATAGAAAAATGGTCACATGATCCCAACATTTCTAGATGTGTGTACTATGCTAATACGCATTTGAAAAAAATTTTACTCTGTAATCAGAGCTGTGCTAATTAAGGTAAGGATATGTCCTATTTGCTTATTGGATTAACAAAGATGAGACCAAAATAATACAGTATACCTGTGTTAGGAAAGATTCATGGAAAAGGATCAATTTGATCCAAGTTCTATTTCAAAACTTCATAAATCTTTGCTCTCTAATTCCATTACTGGGAATTTATTTAAAATATAATAATTAATGAAATACAAAATTTTTGCTTTAACACCTATGGTGCATCTTAACAGGGTACATGTGAAATTTACTAAATGTAGAATATAAATGTCTTAACACAATAACTTAAGAAAATACCATGAGGGCTATGTTAACCAGTTAGATGAAAATATTTCAAATCGTATATAAAACCAGCACATTGTACCCCACAATTTCGTTAGTGTACACAGCTATGATTTAATAATAATTTTTTAAAAAAAGATTTTTTGGCAATATTTATTATACTGAAAAATTTTATAAATTTAAATGCCTAAAAATAGAGGGATAGTTCAATAGGTAATAATGCATTCACTCAATAGAATACAGCAACTCTGAATGACTCGTGAGAGGTGTTTGTTGAAGTAGAAAAGAGATTATCATGTAATATGCATATTAGCATATTTTGTTATAAATATCCATATAGTTAGTAATATGTATTTCTATATTAAGATAGAAATAGAGTAGAAAGCCATAATCCAAAATTCTTTCTGGGCAATGAGATTATGAGTATATTCTTTTTTTGTTTATGCTTTTATTTTCTGGCTTTTATAAGGAAAAATTCATTTTAATAAAGTCTATTTTAAGCATTAGCTAATGCTTAAAAAAACATAAGACCAATTAATTTAAATGTAGAGTAAATATTTTCTTTCAATTTGGCACCTATTATGTACTTGTGCTACCTCTGGAAATACTTCTGTACATCATGGTGTATAGAAGTTAATCCTGTGAATAAAAACTATATAATTTTGAAAGATTTGTGTCAAGATAAAGGTGAATGTAGCTGGGAAGAATGTTCATCTATACAGCATGATGGTCGGGATGTTTCAAGTAAGAACAGATTGTTGAACAAGGTTTTGTAAAAGTCCCCTAAATCCATGTAAGGGACGGCATTTCTGGCAAGTATGAAAGTGTGAAGAGAACATAACTCTGTGGTCTTAAGATTAGGGTAGACTAAAATGTGGACTGCATATGGGAATGTAGCCAAAGATAAGTCTAAGTAGATAGTCAGGATTTTAGATGCTATGCTAAGGGGTTCATTAGATAAGCAGAGTAGTACAGAGTTGCTTAGATTTATATTTTAGAAAAATCTCTCTCGCACCAGAATGGGCCTAGATAAAATGGCAGCAGGAAGATGGTTAGAAAGCTGAAAGAGCGTCAATTAAAAAATAAGGTCATCAGAAGTGGAGTTGGAGAGGGGAGGATAACTGTACGTCAGAGAATGCTGACTCTTGGCACTGATGGACTGGAAGTAGGAAGAAGGAAGGCTTAAGGGCTATGAATAATTAATTCTACAGGAAGAGATAGAAAGTTGAGATGGGAAAGAATTAAAATGATGAGTTCTGTGTCAGAAAAATTGAGTTTGAGTTTTTACTCCTTACTACAAAATCCAGCTTGAATATTTGTTTTATGGTTATTTGTAATATTCTATTATTATCTTTCCAGACACTTTCCTTCATTTAAATGTAGGTGTCTAAAAGCTTTGCTACATTTAAATACATTGCAAGATACTGTAGAACAGTGATTAAGATTATGAATCATTTTCCCCAGAATTGAATCCCAATGCCACTACTTCCTCTGTGTGACTAACTTGCATCTCTAACCTGTAGTTTCTTAGCTGAAAAATGAGGGTAATACCTTTTAAGAGTTAAGAATTAAATGAAATGCTGCGTGTAAAGCACTCTACATAGTGGTCACTTTAGTAAGTGTTAGCCACTGTTATTTATTGTAACAAGACAGATTGTATAAGGAAAAATATTATTTTGCAATAAAAATACATAAAATATTTGCACATTATTCTAAAATATAATTGCATAATATACAATGTGCAAAATTAAGGGACTTCTATAAAACTTAATGTAACATTTTCAGTGAGTTGCAAATTGCTGCTATTCAGGAGTAATAGTATTTACTGATTAAGTTAGCAAGGATGCAGCGGGGAAAAGTTATTAGAGATACAGGTTATTGATAGAAGATTTCTAAGGTTAAAAATTCGTATGATTAGAAGATTACTATTAGACACACATTGTACCTATTTTATAAATATAAGTGAATTAAATAAAATTGCTTAGATCACTGAGAAGGAAGCTGCTTTCTCCATCTCATCATTGAGTCTGGATATCATTATGTGACATAGCCTTCTTTCTAATCTCACTATTTCAACTTTCCTTGGAAGAATGTGGAAATTCCAATGGCCAGCACTTTTAAGTCTTTAGGATGTTCTGACCTCCCTGTTCTTAGTTTCCTAACATGATACAAGAACTACTTTTGTTAAAATGACAGTCCTAGCCAGTACTTTCTATTTGTCAGAACATGCAGTTTTTTCATAAATTTACTCTAAATCATATACTGGTGTAGAGGCCAGTAAAATCTTATATCTCACCCGGAGACCCTGTGTGTGCCCAGCCTCTCAGCCATGGCTACACCCCAGCATGCTGCTGCTATCATGGGAGCAGCTGTAGTCATACGTGAGTCTGCATCATTGGGCGTTTCCGACTCCTGGTCCTCTGAAGGATCGCCCCATTTACCCACATGTAGTTATTTATACCACAAGAAGATGGACTACTTTTTGATTGTCTATCATTATAGACTTTCTCAAACTGAAAGTTTGTAGGCAAGACCTAGGTGGCTGCCTTCATGCAGTGACCCATTTCCAGTGTGTGTGTGATTATGGGTGGGGAGGGGGAACCAGGCATAAAATAGAAGCACAGAACTCATCCTGCTTCCCTCTCGTGTTACCATATCTCCTACTTCCATCTTGGGAGCTGTGGACTGCCTAATGGTTTGTAAACACAACAGAAACTGTTTACCATTTTGCCATCTTTTAAAAAAAATTGGCAAATTTGGCTACTGATAGCAACTATTTCAAAGCATTATCTTTCAAAAAATTAATCAATTAAACAAATGTGCTGTATTTCTCATATTAACATTTCATTTCAAAATGTAAACTTCATTTTTCTTAACTGATTTTTTTCTATTATAGGGCCCTGGATTGTTTTCTGTATGGCCACTTATTTTGGGAAGTGAAAATAATCTTTATTCATGATTTCCTGAAATTTATCTGCTCACTCATAATTAAAAGGATTTCTGCTCAATACTCTTAAATAAATTCACTGCAAATGTCATGCAAACATACTATAGGTGGTAAGCTTTTTTGTTATATTGGATGTGTGTGTATACATTCTTTATAATACCATATTTATAGATTTCTATGTCAATCTGTGAAGATTGGTTTCTCTGAATTACTTATTGCCCATGGGAATATGTGGGCAGTATAGATGACCGATCATTACTGGTCATATTCTTCTCTTCAAATAGTTTGTTTTGACACAGACGTCAGTAAGTGGTTTTTCAAAAACAGCTTAGCTAGGTGGGTCATCGCATAAGCTATTTGACATTTGTCCCCAGTCAGACCGGATGCCACATGAAAAATTTGCTCTGGCAAAGAGGCTCCCAGGAATAAACAGTTCTCTAGTGTTGCTCACAGGGGACTTGGGAAGGTGAGCGGAACTTCAACTTGTCACGGATGCACTGTTCTGACAAACATAAGTAGATGCTAATGGCTAAATCGTGACAGAATAAAGTCCCACAACCATATGGCTAATTGCCACAACAATATCTTCAGTGTTATTAATCAAGTTTTCGTAGTGTGCCATGATAATTGGAATAATTAGAAACAGCATAGGCTTTGCTTGTCTCCACCACAGATTTTGCAGACAGGGACCTCAAACGTCAACTGCACTTTGAATACTGTGTTGTTTAGTGCTATCTTTTCCTCAGAAATAATTTGGTTAATTAATGAATTAACTGCTTACCACCAGTGTATTTTGTGCTAACTTCTATAGAAGCACAAATATCTAAATGAGACTACCAAACCTTCAGTGTGTCTATTTAAATAGGCAGTATTCCTTTAAGGCAGAAATAGAAATCTGCCCATCTTGGATGTTATAGTTTGAAAGATGAATTCATCGTACACTACTTTGGATGATGGACACTCATTTTTTGGTCATAAACTTCCCTTTTTAGCTAATTTAGTTAAGAAAATGAAGAATTAGAAAGCAGTTAAATAAATTACAAGATAGAAGTATTTGCATAATTTGTCTCAGGCAAAAGTACTTGACCGTAGTTGTGGTCTCACAATGAATTTTTTTGAGCATGTCTTTCAATTATGGATGAAGTAAATGTTACCAGCTTTAATATCACAACTGAAGCTTAATTTTCGTGTGGCTAATATTAAAATATACTGATTTCAATATCTATTCTCCGTCTTCATAGTAGAACGAGAATGTATTTGTGATTGTCACAGTGCTCTAATTAAGAAGGCTGTGTTGCTTTGTGAGGAGGTGACTGGACAGGAAAGACAGAAGATTGATGATAACAAGTGCTTGGTGGTACAGAGCACTTAGGCAAATGGAGAAAGGAAAATAGCTCCTGTAGATGTCATTGTTAAACCGCTGCTGTAATTTTTTGAGTATATAAGTAGTCATAGTTTGAATTCTGTGCCATCTCAATTCTTGCTTTCCTTTTTTTTTTTTTTTTTTTTGTCTTGTTGCATTCCTTAACTAAAGATAAGTCATATTATATGGTTCTAAAGTTTTAGGTTCACTGGGGGTCTTCAGCTTAAAGGTATCCACAAAGTTCTCAAAGTAAAACTAACTAATTAGAAATACTGTTTCATTATCAGTTTAGGATTCCCTAAATCAGAAATTGTTGCTTCTGTAACCCCTATACTCTATAAAATTTTAAATCACTGTTAGTTTCTTTTACTTGAGTCTTTTCCCCCTGCATCTTTTCCTTAGGGAAATCGAAAGTTAGAGGCAAGAAAATCTGATGCATTCCTTCAGCCAACTTAATTGATAATTATATTCATGCTGGATAAATGATTTTAGACTTTTTTACTTTTTTTCTCCTACTTTCTTTTTGCAATTTATTAAATAGAGGCTAGACAGGGGAAAATGAAGCTGTTCATTTTGATACTCATTAACAGTTAGTATAAAAACAATGTAGAGGAAAAATTTAAACCAACATCTAAAATGAGGTTTAGATTATGTATAGATGTTATTTGTTCATGTCCTGTTTAACATAAAGTACAATTGTGTTCATTATTTAAACTTCAAGTTTATTCTTTGTATTGATCATAATGCTTTTTTGCCTACAAGCTTCAATGAACATTACCTCAAACTCACTCAGACATTAAGGAACTTCATTATTTTACAGACAAAGTCTAGAAGTACTGCAACACAAAGGTCTCAATTGAGGACCCCACTATTTCCCATATCTCCACTGTGTTAACCTCATAATCAGTTTCTTAAGACTTATTTTCTTATAAACACAAAGTGACTGACAGTGATTTTGAAGCAGATTTTGGCTTTCTTGTTTTAGAATGAAACCTTTCGGAAGTATGAGATAAGTTCCATTTAATCTGCTTGGGCCAAGAACAGTTTCCACAGGTATTATCTTCTACTGTTCACCTTGAACGAATTGGTGTCTACTTTTAGAGCAGTGGTTCTTATGATAGTGTCCCTGGACCAGAAACATCAGCATACCCTGGGAGTATATTAGAAATGTAAATTGTCCAGCTCTACCCTAAACCCACTAAATCAGAAACTCCAGGGCTGTAGCCCAGTCCTCTGTGTTTTTTAAAAACTTCTAATTCATTTTGGTGCATTCTGTGTTTGAGAACCACTTTACCTCTAAAGCACAGAAGCTATAGACTTTTTTTCTGAATAATATTGAGATCAGAGAGATAGATGAACTAAATCTAGTCAGTTTAGGAAGGAATAATGCCAGAATGGATTTTCGGCAAGCTATCACCCTCCATGTACTTTAAAATTAAAATAATTAAATACAGTATGCCTTATCTTCTGTGAAGTTGTTTATGTATGATTCAAGGCTCCTCATTTGTAACGAAACACAAACATACTAAATTCCTTTCTTGGGAAGTCTAATGTGGCTGTGGCAGATAGTATTTACCTAAAATTCGTTTACTCTTTCTTTGTTACTAAAATAGCTCTTACTTGGAGTTTGCTGGGAGCTTTCTTGTTTTGTTTGTTTTGTTTTGTTTTGTTTCTTAGAATGACACTTCATCTAGCTTCAGGAGTGCAGTATGACACAGTTCTGGCTATTTTAACCTCTTGTCTCTTGGAAATTTATGTCAGATACCTGTTTTCCTAGGATAAGTGCTACCCTTTTCTCTTTATCATTTTTCTTCCTTTGTTATGTGATTGCTGGAGATGTAGCAGCCATTTTATAACTATGAGTAAATGCCAAAGAAAATAAAGACACCTTAGCCTTGACCTCTTTGAGCTACAGAATCAAAGCCAGCAATCACACACTTGAGACTTCTGACCTCAAGTACCTCATTTTTAAGATACTGTTTAGGTTTTTTCCTTTATTTTTTCTTTTTTTTTTTTTTTTTTGGAGAAAAAGTCTTAATCTGTCAGTCTGGCTACAGTGCAGTGACATCATCATAACTTTGCAACCTCAGACTCTTGGGGCTTGAGTGATTATCCTGCCTCAGCCTCTAGAACAGCTGTGACTATAGGCGCCCGCCACCACACTGGCTAATTTTCCTATTTTTTGTAGAGATGCTATCTCGCTTTTGCTCAGGCTGGTCTGGAATCCTTGACCTCAAGAAATCCTCCTACCCTCTTCTCCCAAAGAGCTACTAAGATTATAGATGTGAGGCACCAAGCCCAGGGTTTTTTTCTTACTTGCAACCAAATGTAATTCTAATTAATTAATATAGTGTAATTGTTTTCATAAATGGAAAAACATGTAGCTTTCCAGTTTCAAAATTCTTTCCTTCATTTTTTAGACCTTTCTTTCTACCTAAAATATCATTACAAAGTACTTGGCATAGTATTTAAGCTCACATGCTTTAGGCTTGCGTCTCTCCTTTCCATGTCTTATTAGCTATCTTTGGCAAGTTATACAACTTCTTTGACCCATGGTTTTCTCAAATGTAAAATAATAATACTTCATTTGACTATTAAAGTATTATTAACATATTAAATATGTTAATAGGTTTACACTGTTAGCCCACACCTGACATATTATAAAGCCTGAGAAATAGTGATTATATGATATTGAAGCTCAGTGACATTGAATGTGATCTGTATCGTTCAATATTATAATGTTCAGCAGCATAGGAATAAGGTCATAGAAAACAAGGAAAGAAGTGAGCATGAGCTTTTTTTTCTTATAGTACTTATTTGGTCATTATGAAACCTTCAAAAGCTCACTATACCAAAATAAGATCTTCAGTAATTATGAAAATGCATTTTGTTCTATGTCTTTAAGGGAATTTATCACTTACATTTTCCAACATAATAGCTGTCCTGTGTCATTTGGTAATTCATAAAATTTAAACTGGATTCTGTAAAGACTGCTTAAAGTGCCAGTCATTGTTTAGATTCTTTTCAGGGCAGGAACTATCCTATTTAATTTGTGTTCTACAATATTTAAAGCAGTTAAATGTGCAAGTGGGTATTAATGATGCTTTTTGCTGGTAGATAGTGAGAGGTCAAAGACCCAAAAGATGAGAGATCATTCCGAGAATTGAGACGAAAGGAAAACGGAGTCTCGCTTCTGTGTGGGCAATGTAGTCTTTATTCCACCTGGTGCAGGTGGGGTGAAATCAGAAAGGAATTCCACACATGGGCTATAGCCAATGGGGGCTTAAAGGGTCAGGGAGGCAGGGATTGGTGCATTTGTTATTTCCTGGATGGGACATGCACTTGATCCTTCCTGGACAGGTCAGTTCTACCTGGGCAGGTTAGTACATCCTATTCTATCAGAAAGTAGAGCAATTATTACAAAGAAATATTTTTTCTGCGTTTTTCAGCCTCTGAGTTGTAACTCCGCTATTTGGAATCATAAATGGATCCTTCTCATTATGATTTAGAGAATGGATCCTTCTTTGACCACCAGAAAGACCTAGTAAGAGAGGGGTTGCATCTGGGCAAAGGCTCTCAGCATTATGGAAATGTCAACTCAGATATATTGTTTATAAAACATACACTCTGATCTTTGACCCTTACATATACTGTTAATAGGTGTTTGTACTCCCAAGTAATAGTCACTGATTCTTATTTATTTTTTAACAGAGAAAAACTTACTAAGGGCCACATCTTTGGACCTCCCACCCTCCAAGTTAGGGTCAGATAAGACCATACTTGTCAAGATACGTTTAGTAATACCAATCCACTAAAATGATCAAATTAATATTTACTATTTTTAAGATGCTCTTATAAGAAGTAATTGCTTTTCTTGTCTTTGGGTATATATGCTCAGATTTTAAAAATCTCTATCTTATTTTGATTAAAACAGTACATGGATAATTGATTTTATACAGATTTTAGTATTTTTTCTAAACTCACTGGCTTATCTGTGCTTTTTCTGTAGATTCAACACTACCTCCCCCCAAATTTAATGCAGTATTTGCTTTTAAATACACAAAGTCAGATCACTTTGGAGGAAATAAAAAGTTCCCAGCTCCAGTTACCTTGCTGAATCCTTTTCAGTACAATTCTATGGAAATATGAAAACTATTTATCCAGAGATTATATCAAAAGCTGACTTAACCAATATCTCAATGTTCAGATTTAGCTAGATCTTGAAAGACCAGATCTCACAGTTATTAGAATGAGAAAGATATATTTCCTTTTATCAGTGAGGTTGTGTTTAAGAAGAGTTAGGCTTTCTTCAATGGCATCATTAAGAAATAGAGAAGATTCTTAACAGTTTTATGGTCAGGTAGTCCTACCTTGGTTTTAATTTTCTTTCTACTTTCTACTTTTATTTTTACTCTTCATCAGGCCCAGGCATGCCGCCAGTGTTCTAACTACTGATCTAGGGCACTCAGATCCTTCGTTTTAATTTTGACCCTACTGTTATCATAGCGCTATAATCTTAGGCTAGTTACTTAGCTGTCTTTCAGCTGTAACTGCATCATCTGTAAAATGGGGACATTTATAGTTAGCTCCCATAATTGATATAAGTTTAAAAGAAAACGTTATGTAAAGTATACACAGCAAGTATCTTCAATTAATGTTAGTTCTCCTATGAATCACCAAGTCTATACATAGCCCAAGAATTAACTTCGATTTGAATTTCTAAAGGAAAAGATTCCTCTAACCTCTAGGCTGTTCATAAAGGCAGTATCTTTTATGGAACTGGTAATACCTGTCCCAACAGTTACTCCTTGACCTTCACACCTCCAGCTATTCCCTCTCATGGTCATTTGGAGTCTTGATTTCCAATAACTACACCACCTCAAAAACCCCCATCTTAAATGTGTTACTCCATGAGTTGTTTTGCCACCTCACTCCTTTCATTATCGCATCTCCAACTGCAACTTGACTTCCAAATCATTTAACCTACCTGTTTTTATTGTCAAGCTCCTGAGCTCAAGCAATCTGCCTGCCTTGGCCTCCTAGAGTGCTAGGACTACAGGCGTAATGGTAGGGCCTTCCTCTGTTCTTACTTTTCAACACATCCTCTTCCCCACCCCCGAACTCTCATTATACTCTTGGTACTTGTTTTACTGAAATCATATCATGAGGAAGGAAACTTCCTCAACATTCCCAGTACTCCCCCCAATACTGACCCTTATCCCTCTGTTTAGACATTGTACTGGTTTCTACCGTTACTCAAATAATTTTTTCCGACAGTTACATCCATTTCTTCCTACATCCTTAATTTTCTCATCTTTATTGTATTTTTTAATTGTGTAAAGAAAACACTTAATGTACTTATCATTTTGGTAAGTTTGATGCATCACCACTGTATTAACAACTGAGCTGTTAATTGTGTAGCTTTATCAGCCAACATTAACTGGTTCATTTTTGTGATGCTGCTGAAGAATTCGCTATTTCAACAGAGGTTCAGGGCAAGGGCTTTTTGAGAAATAAGCAAATTCCTTTTGTATACCTACAAAAACAATTTAATCTGTTAACTTTTTCATCATTTATAATTTTATTTTCTTAAGATTTAGTGATAAATGGTTTGGCTTTTTGTTTTTAACTCAGAAATGTTTTTAACTGGCTCTAAGAAGTACATTCCTGGGCTTCTTCCTTATAAGTTGGTTTTGGCCATCATCTTTGATAGCTTCATTCAGTTGATCAAGTGCCAGGTGACACTATCTCTCCCTGTACTGTACCACTGGTATTATACTGTATATACTGTAGCATGTAAACAGGCTGGAATCTCCCTCAGCTGAAGAAGTAAGAAACAACGTTAAAACAGCCCAACTCGACCACACATCCCCTCCAGCTATTTCATCCGCAGAGAACTACTTACTTACTATTAGAGCAGCGGTTCTCAACCTGTGGGTCACAACCCACAGGAACTGTATTAAAGGGCTGCAGCATTAGGAAGGTTGAGAACTACTGCATTAGAGTAACTCTCTACAGGAATGGCAGGCGGCAGTGCAGTTTTCCAATTCTTCAATTTCCATTCTCTTTTAAACCCACTACTCTCAGTCTTCCCTCCCTTCATCCTCTACCCAACTCCACCTAACCACATTTATCCTATGTTAGTATAGTTTTTATTTTTTTTATTTTTTGGAGACATAATCTCAAGCTGTTGCCCTCTGTAGAGTGCCATAGCATCACAGCTCACAGCAACCTCAAACTCTTGGGCTTAAGCAATTCTCTTGCCTCACCCTCCCAAGTAGCTGGGACCACAGGCACCCACCTGAACGCCTGGCTATTTTTCAGTTGTAGTTGTCATTGTTGTTTAGCAGGCCCAGGCCGGGTTTGAACCTGCCAGCCTTGGTATATGTGGCCGGTGCCCTAACCGCTGAGCTACAGGCGCCGAGCCCAATGGTTATTTCTTTTATTTCATCTTTGAAAACATTGATTTTTCCCTCTTTCTTGAAATTTTCTTTCTACCTGATATCCTGAACACCCCACTCTGGTTTTTCCCCTACTCCCACTGTTTCTTCTTAATCTCCTTTATTAGCTCATTTTCCTCTTCCTGACTGCTAAATGTTGCATGTCCCAGGACTCAGTTCTCACACCTTTTCTCTTCTGTATTTCCCTAGGTGATCTTACATAGTCCCATGGCTTTTTAGTATCATATCTAAGTTGCTAAGTTTCAAAGTTATCTCCAACCTCACTTTCCTCTGAGTTTTAAATTCCCATATCCAATTGTCTAACTACCCCTCAGAAATCCACAACACTGTTCTGACTTAACATGTCCAAAACTACATTCTTCATTCTCACAATTTACAGGTTATGTAACAAATTCCTTACTAGGCCTGCATCTTTCCTGAACCTCTCACAGTGTCTAAATCTATAATGTTAATTGCATAGTAATGAACCCCAGGTGAGCTTAAGGTCAGTAAGAGCACCTCACTGGGTGTGCTGAGTAGCAAACAGTTCCTGGCTGCAATTTGCTTCCTAACTACAAGTAGGTTCCTACTCTCCACTCATAGCCACTTTCCTCCCACTTGGTTACCTTCTATAAGACCCAGCACCTTAACTTAAAGATGTTATGAATAATTCATACCAAAATATTTGTGCCAAATGACTGATTTTAGTATTTGTGGGTCTATATTAATAAAGCCAAAGAATTATATGGATTACATGTAACATTTTGAGATTTTCAAATTTAGGATGAAATTTTATCATCATACTTTATCATGAAAGTATAACTTTCTGGGTCTCAAGTACTAATTTCTGAAGACTTTATCTCATATCATAGGAAACAGTCCATATTGTAGAAAATAATAAAAGCTAAAACCTCACCACTGGAAATTTCTGAGGGGCAATGTAACATAAGGAAGGAAGAATTCTGTACTGTAAGTTAAGAGATTAGAAGTGAATCCTGGTTCTGCCCCTGTCTCACTGATTATCAGACAAGTCTCTTAACCTCTCAGTTTCTCATTTCCAGATTTTCTCATAGACAGTCTGTCACAGGTTAGGTCGACAGGGACACAGCAGAACACACTGAGTAATGATCATGGAAATGGATGGAAAGCAATTCTTGGCAATACATGTAAAAAATAATTATCATGTTCTACCCAGATTATCTCTAGTGTGTACTGTCAAAGACAAGACTAGAGGATTTTTAAAGTCATGTCCATCTCTGACACACCGTAGTTTTTAACTGGATTTTGTAAAGGTGGCTAAGAACATTTATTCAACAGGATATATTGATTAGGCATTGATTTTACAGTAATTGGGGGGGAGGGGATGCAAACACCTCAAAGAAAAATGTATGCCTTTATGGAGTTTCTTTTACAATAAAGGAGATCGACAGATTGTTAGGCAATAATAAATGCTATGTAGAAAAATAAAGAGGGAAGGACCAAAAGAATGTAGAAGGGCTTAACAGTTACAGTTAATTGGGTGGTCAGAGAAAGTCACCCTGAGCTGGTCACATTGAGTAAATTCTCGAAGTAGCTATGGGAGCAAACCATGACTATTTCTGGAGAGAAAGCCTCTAAAAAGATAACCCTGCAAGAACAAAGGTCCTGAAGCAGAACTATGACTGATGTGCTCAAATCCAGCAAGACTGAAACCAAGTGAGCAGGACCATAGTAGGAAATGAGGCGAAAGAGTACAACCAGATTGAGTAAGTGCTTGAAAGCTGTTGTAAGGACATAAGCTTTTACTCTGAATTGTTAAGCCATTAGAGAAATTTGAACAAAAACAGGACAGCATCTGACTTACCCTTAGAAAGGATCACTGTGGAATCAGTGATTAGAATAGACTGTAGAAGACAAGGGCAGAAGAAGGGAAAATCAGTTGGGGAGCTATTTAAATAATAGTCATTTTCCATTAGAAGAAAATTTCCACTAGCGAATAAACTTCATGAAGATAAGAGGTTATTGTCTATTTTGATTACTTACATAATCTCACCTTTTAAAACAAATTGATGTGTATGAAACGCTCAAACATTCTTCAATTAAATAAAAGTTAATTTTTAAAAATTAAATAATGATTAGTCAATCGAAGTGAAAAGTAATGGTGTTATCAGTAAAGTTGACATTAAGATGAAAGAGCAGGATGGTATTAGTAAAGTTGGTGGAGGGTAGTTAGATTATGAATATATATTCTGAAGGTAAATCTCACTAGAGTTGCTGATAAATTTAGGATATGAGAAAAAGAGAAATCAATGAGAATTCCAAGGTTTGGGCTCTTAACCAACTAGAAGGTTGAATTGCTATTTCCTTCTTTGGAAAGACTTGTGAGAGGTGGAAGAGTTTGGACATTTTCAGTTTGTAATGACCCTATGATTTCTACATACAGAGGGTCTAGTGCGGTGGTTCTCAACCTTCCTAATGCCGCGATAGTGATCCCCAACCATAAAATTATTTTCATTGCTACTTTATAACTGTAATTTTGCTACTGTTATGAATCATAATGTAAATATCTGATATGCAGGATGTATTTAGGCGACCCCTGTGAAAGAGTTGTTCGACCCCCAAAGGGGTCGCAACCCACCAGGTTGAGAACCTCTGGTCTAGTGCCAGGTAAAATGAAACAGGCACACTCTGTTTCTCCATCTGCGTGCAGCTACAAAATCTTATGAGAATGAATGGTATACCATGGAATAGCCATTTGAGGACTGTGGTTAAGTAAAATGACAGGACGCATGTTAGACAAGACCAGAATTTGAAGTACCAACAAACTGATACTCCCCTTTTCCCCACTTCACTGTCCCCAGTATGGATGGGACACTGTTCTGCTCTTTGATTAGCTATTTCATTTCATATATGAAAACAAATTTTATGCAAAATTCAATACAGTATTTTTGTGTGTGTGAATGCCTGCTTATATTTCCATGATAATGTTTAATCATTTCCTCTTTACATACTATATTTCTAGTACTCTAGGAAATGAGTAGGCGGTGCCTGTGCCTCAAAGGAGTAGGGTGCCGGCCCCATATGCCACAGGTGGTGTTCAAACCCAGCCTCAGCCAAAAACTGCAAAGAAAAGAAAATGAGTACAATCACAGAGAATTTATCCCGTCAGTTATTTACTTACTTGAATTTAATACTATATTAAGGTAGGTTTTTAAAAAATCTCTGCCATTTTTGTTTATGTCAGTGGTTCTCAACCTTCCTAATGCTGCAGCCCTTTAATACAGTTCCTATGGGTTGTGACTCACAGGTTGAGAACCACTCGTTTATGTGATTGTTTAACATTCAAAGTTTTTGTGACTTAATTTGCCAGTATCTGCAATCCATACGTAGAAATACTGATTCACTTTAACAATTTTCTTTATGCTCCTTTGTAGTCATTTTCTTCATCAACTCCTAATCCCTAACAAAAACTGATCTGTTCAGTCTGTCTCTATAGTTTTGCTGTTCCTAGAATATCATGTAAATAGAATCATGCAGCATGTAGCCTTATACATCTGATTTATTTTATTTATCATAATACATTTAAAATTCATTTTTCTTGTTCCCTGTATTAGTAGCCCATTATTTATTAATACTGAGTAGTGTTCCAGCATTGGTTGTACTACAATCTGTGTACCCTTTTACCAGTTCACGGACATTTGAGATTTTCTAGTTTGGGTAATTAGGGATAAAACCACCATACATGTTCACTTGCAAGTATTTGTGTGAACATATTTCTCTTGGGTAAATCAAGGAGACAGATCATTGGGTTGTTTGGTTAAATACACATTTAACTTTGTAAGAAATAGCAAAATGGTTTGCAAATTGTTTCCCAAAATGGCCCTGCTCTTTTCAGTTACCATCAGCAATGTATGAGTATTTCAGTTATTTTGTATCTTTGTCACCACTTGGTTTTGTCATTTTTAAAAAAGATGTTTCAGTAGATATGTAGTAGTATTTCATTATTTTTTAGTTTGTATTTCCCTACTAGTTAACCATGTGGATTGTGTGTGTGTGTGTGTGTGTGTGTGTGTGTGTGTGTGTGGTTTTTGGCCGGGGCTGGGTTTGAACCCTCCACCTCCAGTATATGGAGCCAGTGCCCTACCCCTTTGAGCCCCAGGTGCCGCCTGCATCTTTTTATATGTTTATTTGCTATTCATAACCTCTTCTTTGGTAAAGTGTTCACAGCTCTTGTCCATTTTTAAAAATTGGAATATCTGTTAATTATGATCATGTCATGAGAGTTCTTTGTATATTCAAGAAATAAGTCTTTGTTTATATATGTATTTTGTAAATACTTTCTCCCAGTGTGTTGCTTGTAGTTTCATTTTCTTAACCGTATCTTTCAAAGAGAAACTTTTAATTTTTATAAAGTCCAGTTTATTCATTTTTTATTACTAGAGTTGTATGTGTCTTAAGAAATTTTTGCATTCATCAGTGTCACAAGATTTTTTTTTATTTATTTTAAAGGTGTTTTACAATTTTTACCTTTAGGCCTATTATCTATTTTGAGTTAATATTTGTGTATAGTGTGAAATATAGGTACAAGGTTCTTTGTTGTATAGCATATGTGCAATTATTCCAACCTCATGTGTGAAGAAGACAATCCTTTTATGATTGAACTTCCTTGACATCTTTACTGAGAATCAATTGACTGCATATATATGGCTCTATTTCCAAACTTTATTCTCTTCCATTCTCTTGGTATCTTTTACCAGTACTATGCTGTCTTGATCATTTACCTTTATACTAATTCTGCATATCATGTAGTATGAGTCCTACAACTTTGTTTTTCTTTTTAAAATTGTTCTGGCTATTTTTATTCCTTTACTCTTCCATTCTTATTTTTAAAATCTCCCTATTGATTTTGCCAGAAAGCGTGCTAAGATTTTTTTTAACATTTCTGATTAATGTAAGGACATATACTATTATATATAAGGACATATATTGTTTCGTTGGCAATTATGTTATACTATTAGGTTACATTATTTGTATTTGTTAAGAAAAGTGGGAGTTGTATTTGAGTTCCTCACTCAGGACATACCTGTTAGGGGAGAGCTTACTGAATCTCTTCGGCCCCTTCCTCTGTCCCCACTTCTTGAATTTAATTTTGTTTTTCCTCTTGCCAACAAATATGGTATCTTTCCATTTATTTAGGGCTTTGTGAGTCTTTTTTTAAATTTTTTTTTTAAGACAGTCTTACTTTGTTACCTCTGTGGTAGAGTACCATGGGGTCATAGATCACAGCAACCTCAAACTCTTGGGTGCAAGCAATCCTCTTGCCTTGCCATCCCAAGTAGCAGGGACTACAGGCATCTGCCACAATGCCTATTTTTTAGAGACTAGGTCTTGCTCTTGCTCAGGCTGGTCTCTAACTCTGTGCACCTCGCCTAATTCATGGTAAATCAAATGACTCGCCGTAGAGTAAAGATATAGAGAACCTAACTATTCACATTTAGTAAATTGGATATAATTTATATATATGAAATTCTCTGTGTAATAAACAGAGAATGAAATTAATGTATCTATAGAATATTTATCTTTAAAGTAGCCACAGGAAAAAATCTTTGGTAACATTTCACGTAATAGAAATGTTACAGGTGCCATTTTGACAATAAAACTTAAAATTAATTTCTATTTTCTAAAAATAGAAAACTTCTCCCAAGAAATGCATATCACAGAAAATTTTAAAACTCTTTGGCTCGGCACCCATAGCACAGTGGTTACAGCACTGTGCCACATACACCGAGGATGGCAGGTTCAAACCCGGCCCAGGCCAACTAAACAACTCCAACAGAAAAATTAGCCGGGCATTGTGGTAGGTGCCTGTAGTCCCAGCTACATGGGAGGCTGAGGCAAGAGAATTGCTTAAGCCCAAGAGTTTGAGGTTGCTGTAAGCTGTGACACCATAGCACTCTACTGAGGGCAATATAGTGAGACTCTGTCTCAAAAAAAAGAAAAAAAAAAAACTCTTTTTACTCTTCTACTAAAAGCAAATTAAAACTGAAATTGCAGATTCTCTAGAAAATAATGATAAAGTATATTGATCAGAACCTATTGGTTTTGACTAAATTAGCACATTTAGAAATGTGTTCTAAAGATATGGTAGTTATAACAACTTGGATTTGGCCTATAATTAGACAGATGCATAGGTAAAATAAAATAGATATTCTGAAATCTACCCTCAATAACATAGAGATTTAATAATATGGTAAAAGTGGAATTTGAATTCATTTGGGAAATGATGGATTATTCAGTAATACGATTTATTAAATTGTGAAACTGTATCTCTATTTTTGTACCAAATAAATACCAGATGGATCAACGATACAAACAAAACTGTAACAAAATTATTATTGTTATATTCTTAGATGTGTAATTCACAAACTCATAAACTGTAAAGAAAAAGTTTGGTAAATTTGTATTATAATAAAATGTTTATCTGGGAAAAGATAGAAGCTCCTGGAGCTGGAAAAATTAGGAATCACTAAAACTTGCTGGTAACTTTCTGGCACAACACTGTATCATTATATCATTATATCCTTTTATTCACTTTTTTTTTAAAGATGGGGTCTGACTTTGTTGCCCAGGCATGAGAGTGGTGTTACAATCACAGCAACGTCAAACTCCGGGGCTCAAGTGATCCTCCTGCCTAAGCCTCCTGAATAGCTGGGACTACAGGTGCATACCAGCAGACCTGGCTATATATATTATGGAATATTACTCAGCAATAGAAAAGGATGAAATACAGTCTTTCAAAGCAACTTAAATGGAATTCGATGGTATTATCCTATGTGAAATAAGATAGGAATGGAAAACCAAATACTACATGTTCTCACTTATAGAGTGGTGCAGTGGACATTGGAGACTCTCAAGGGAAAGGTTGGGAGGAGGTGAGGGGAGAAAAACTACCTATTGTGTGCAGAGTGAGGTTACACTAAAACCCTAGGTATCATCACTGTACATTTCATCCATGTAATCAGAAACCATTTGTGCCCCTATATCTATTGAAATATAAGTGTTTTTTAAATGCGGGTAGAAAAAAACGTAATTCAGGGAGAAAAAAATAATATAGGGCAGAAATTTGAATTTATATAAGGAAAAAATCAGAACACAAGAGAAGGAACAAATCAAGGCCAAAAGAAAGAAAACAATATAGATTTCTCAGCCTTATCCAGAGTTTCTGATTAGTGAATAGGAGTGAACAGGGTGCAAGAATTTGCTTTTTGAACAAATTTTTAGGCGATGCTGATCATGCTGTTTTGGAGACAGTACTTTCAAGACCATTTCTTTATGGGTTTTCCCAAATCCCCGCCCCCCTTTCTTTGTGAGATTACTCACGAAATAGATTATTCTTTGCCATCAAAGGTCCTGAATCAAACTAAAGTGTTGCAGTAACATAAGGTAAGCACTTTGCTTCTTCCCAAGATACAAGCACAAAGACTTACACAGTGATGATAATAAGTGCAATATCACTTGTCATAACAAAGGAAGAAATCTAAATGTAAAAGGACTAGTTGAATAATGATACATCAACTCAATGGAATACTATACAACAATTAAGAAGAACAAAGTATTTTTATACATACTTCTTTGGAATGATCTCTGTTTTAACAATCATGTTGTTAAATTTAAAAATACATGCTCCCATTTATGGTTTTTAAAAGGTACGTGCAAGCATAAAAATGTGTCTATGTTATGGAAGAATACTGGCTGCCTTCGAGAAATTAGATTTTGTTGGTGGGGAAGGGATCTGAGATAGAGAGGAAAATTGCTCCTTGTGGTATGTCCTATTGGACTTTAAAATTCTTTTTCACCGTTTGCAAAAAAAAAACCTAAATTAACAAAATAATAACTCATATAGTTTAATTGTGGTCAAAGAGCAGTGCTTCAGCCTGTGAGATCACGGATTTGGAGTATAGCAGCACTAGGGCTCAGCTGTAGTAACTGGTAGTTGATGTGGAAAGGAAATGCGTGTGTTGATGAAAATAAATTTAAAATATTTTATGTAATGGTTCTTCTGCTTCATATTGGGGTTGGTTTATGAGCAAATTAATTTTATGAATATATTATATACCATCATGCCCTCAGTAAACTAAACTTCACTTGAGTTTCTGTTCTCTGCGTTAGCCCAATATACAATTTTAGACTGCATAAGTCTTTTTAAAATCAGCTTACAAAAGGGTCAATTTAATTTTCTTTGTAAGTTCTTAGATCTTTATAGTTTCCTTAATGAGTTTCCTTGAAAGGAGGCACTCTAAATCTTATAGGGTCATGTAGCTGTAATTACCACTGTATTTTAACTGGGGTACTCATGAAATTGTAGGATGTGATTCATCAATATGAGTCCTTTTTATTTCTTCTGTTCAGAAAACCTTGTTACCACACAGATGATATGGCAATAGTAGATATTATGCGTTCTGAATCCTGTGACTCTCCACATTAATGATGAAAAGTGATTTTTTAATATATATTGAATTAGATACCTTTTAGGAATTAAAGAAGAGTATAAAAGAACAAAAAGTACACTGAGCTAGGAGTTACTTTATCATCGTATAATCTGTTGAGTTTGCCTTTGAATGAGGCGTGACCTCAGGTTGTGCCATGTCCCTCTATTGATGTTTTTATAAAATGCCTGTTTCCGTCCTGCTTGTTTGGATCAGTGATTATGAACTTGAGCGGGGAGGGGGAGGGGGTTAAGCAAAGAGATCACCTTTGTATCTCTGAACTATGTGGAGTTTTTTCCCAGGTAATTCTAATTTTTCCCACAGACCACTTGCTTTTTGAGAATTGAGGCTTATTTAAAGATTAAATGTGGTAGGACTTCAGAATTCAGAAAAGTCATGTAAATGTATGATATTTGCTATTATCAGAAATGATATGTGATTATTTTTAAATGTTGAGTTATAATCTTCCATGCATTAAAAAATAGATATTTTCCTTGGTTAGTGTATATTTGTCCCCTTTTAAAAAATTATGTACACAACATATAGTTGATCATAAAGTTGTTTGGATACTAAATTTAGCTATCAGCTAGGGATAAAATGGAGCAGCTAATCCCCTCTTTAACTCTTTTCTTTCTTTTTAGCATCCACAAGAAAGGAAAATTAATTTGTGAGAATTTGAGTTGGACTTAAAAATTCTAACTAAACCCCTATATCTAAGCAATAAATGTGGTGGGCTGGACTGCCCTTTGTCCTCACTAGCTCCTTCAGAATTTCCTTTTTTCCTCCCTGTCTATCCCTGCCACCTTGTAAGTCACCTGAGCCCCATGAAGATATATTCAGCTCTAGATTATCTGCATTAATGAATAGGAACGAGGGCATATATGATCCCAAATGGTGGATAATCCAAAAACCATTAATACTTGGCTTTGAAATGTATTTAGTACTGTTTAAAATTGTTTTTACCTTCTTAATTATATTTTGCTAATGTTGCCATTAGTTCACATTCCCTGAACATACCCTGGTTGATCAAGGGACTTAATATGTAGGGGGCACAAGAAAAATGCATAGCAACTGTGAGAAGACAGATTGAGAGGAGTATTATTGAATTAAAATTTTACTTTGAATAATTTCCATGTTAGTGATTGAGAGTTGTCAACATAGAATGCATTCTACAGCCTCACACAGTATCTGCCACACAAATGATGCTCAGGAAATATTTGTTAAATGAAGATTTCTGGGTGTTTTATATAGCAATCTCACTTATGATCAGATTGAGATTGGCATGAACAAGGAGAAGTGGGGGAAGAATGTTCACCTCCCACATCCTCAGTTTTTCCACCCCAGCTCACTTGATGATGAGTATTGCCAAGTCATGGACATTTTCTCTGTACAGTGCTCCCTTACAGACTGTTCAGCCAGCTGAGCCACACAGAATAGCACCTCACTAATAAGGACTTAACCTGGGGACTTTTTTTTTTTTTTTTTTGCGATAGTGTCTCACTTTGTCGCCCCATTAGAGTGATATGGAGTCAAAGCTCACAGCAACCTCAGACTCTTAGCTTAAGCGATTCTCTTGCCTCAGCCTCCTGAGTAGCTGAGACTAGTAGCTCCTACCTCAGTGCCCGGCTATTGTTTTAGAGTCAGGGTGTTGCTCTACTCAGGCTGGTTTCAAACTTGTGAACACAAGCAATCTGCCTGCCTTGGCCTCTCAGAGTACTGGGATTACAGGTGTGAGCCACCGTGCCCAGCCTTGGGACCCTTTAAAAAAGATCTAGTACAATAGAATGTGATTTTCCATGGTAATATAAGCATGCCTTCTCAATGGAAGGGTCTCTGAATTAGCTAATCTCCTGAAATGGTTTGCATGTGAGTAGGTGTGAAATGCCCACCTACTAGGGGATGAGTGTGTATATTTTTCAGGAGAGAAGTTTCATAAACTTGATAAAATTCTCAAAGGTGTCCATACTCCTCTCTGTTGATGTAGAGAATTGAAGTATCACTATTTTATACTCGTCATGAATTTTCTTAAAGAGATAAACATGGCCAGTGCCTCTCAAACTTGTTTCCATTTCGACTTTAGAACCGTCAGGGAATGTAGTTTTGTGAATTTCTTTAACTGTAGTTAGTTCCAAACCGGGGCAGGCATCCTGGGAAGCCAGGGGTCTGTGCTGAAAGACTGATATGCAAATGACAGTGCCCAGGCCATATGAGACAGTAAAACTCTGAATGGCATAAGAAACTACAGTCTTTGCAGCAATTATCCAAAGAAGCCAAACAACAACCTCTAATGAAAAATCACCCAGACAGTCAGGAGTTGGTCAGTAACTGCCAGCTTCCCTATTTTAGCCCTACTTTCCACTTCCAACACTGGACCAGCCACAGAAAGCCAAATATGTTTCCCACATCAGTCATATATACTCCACTTCTAGTTAGTCTGTCACCATCACCACAACCTCCAATGATGCATACCTGAAGCCTATCTTTTTTTTTTTTTTCACTATTTAAAGATTTCTCATTCTCTTGTCTGCTTTTGATTCTTTTCCAGACAATACCTTTGCTATAGCAAGCTCTGAATAAATAGCCTCTGATTATTCTCATTTAAGCAATCTTCATTTATTTCCACCATGCACTGAGATTTGAAAGGATCCAGGAAAATTCCCTGGGACTCTCTCTTCCACCAGGACAAGATGGAGCTGAAAGTAATACCACTAGAAGAATATCTGTTAGAGTTTAGCTCTTTATTCCTATAGGAATAGCATTATTTGTTGTTGTTGTTGTTGTTGTTGTTGTTGTTGCGGTTGTTTAGCTGGCCGGGGCCGGGTTCAAACTCGCCACCTTCGGTGTATGTGGCTGGCGCCATAACCACTGTGCTACGGGCGCCAAGCCAGGAATAGCATTATTAATGCATATTTTATTTTAGTGACAATTAGATCCATCTGAGTGAGTTGAAAGTACAAAACTTTATGGTGAGAATGGCTTACTAGTAAGAAAGAATAGATGAAAACCAAATAGATGACCATTTAGTCAGGCTCCAAATATCAAAAGGACTTTTACATGGAGAGTGGGAGAATGCCCTATATTTGGGTCCTGGGGGTTGGGTATTCTCTCAACTTTCTTACCTTCACATCTGTACCTTCCTTTTTATTGGTCTGTATTTTTATAGTAGTGTTTTCCTAGAAAATACCATGTGCAAGAGTTAACAGAGGTAGAATATTAAGAGAAATTAAGTTAATAGAGGTAGAATTTAAGGACTGTGCCCCAGTCATTAAATATGGGGTGGCCACAGGCTCAATGACTAAATATGTTGAGTAAACTAATCTGAAGATACAACTCAGGAATAAGCTAAGATGTGGACAGAAAGCAGAACTTATATTATAGTTTTTATCGTCTGTTATCCACACCAGCAGCATCAGTATCTCCTAGGACCTAGTTTCAAATACAAATTCTCACTAGATACAGTGGCATATGCCTATAGCCCCAGCTACTTGGGAGACTAAAGCAGGAGGATCACTTGAGCCCAGGAGTTTGAGTTCACCTGGGCAACATAGTAAGACCCCATCTTTTAACAAAATAATAAATGATCAGGCTCCACCTAAATCTTCAGTGTCATAAAACTCTGGGGGTGAGTTCTAGCAGCATGTATATTAATAAGCCCTCCAGGCAGTTGAAACATGCTAAAGTTCAAGATAATTACTCTAATTGGAAGAGCCTTCTGATAATTTGTTTTTTCTCTCTCATGGAGTAACATTTTACATGAACGCATGATGGATTTTAGGAGCTCTGGCAGCAGGAATCAAAATATGGGCAAAAAACAGGGACCTGTAACCTATTACCATGCCTCTTAAATTTTAATGTATATGCAGATTACCTTAAGGTCTTGTAAAAAAGAATATTCTAATCCAGAAGAACTATATTGGTGGCCTGCAAGTCCACAAGTCCAACAAGCTCCCGGGAAGTAGTGTTAGTCCTAGGATTACACTTTGAGTAGCAAGGTCATGCCCTGGGTGAGAGCATTTGAGGTACGGGCATGCAGCCAGCCAGCTTTCAGAAAATGAAAAGGAAAGCGTCAGTAGAGGTTAGGAGGTCTTGTGTAATTCCTACGTAGATCTCTCACAGCTTACTACTTAGAATGTGTATTCAGGGCTCCCCACAGAGAGGAGAGAAACCCAGGGGAAAGTCTGGTGAGCAGCTGGGAGGCTGGGAAGGATCTAGCATGTAGACCCAAGATCAAGAAGACCCCTGTTTGAAAGGACCCAATCTGGGAGGAAGATTCATATTAATTTAATAAACATAAATACACTCTGCCTAACACCTAATACCTGGAGGAACTAATGATCTGCTGGAGAAAGGAGATTAACCAAATCAAACTATCAGTAACTTTGTGTTTGGTTTGGATTTGTTTATTGGCGTCTTTATCTCTGGAAAATGTAACTGAGCAACAGTGATACTGATAAATATGGAACTCTTAGGCCTGGGTAAAGTGGTACCCAAGCTTCATGATGGCCAGACAGGGTCAGGCACCTTGTGGCATATAAAAGAAGAGAAGGGAGAGAAACACTTGCCAGTAAGGACTAACCCCAGAAGGTTCTTGAAGCTATAGGTCACAGCTAAGCGATCAAGGCAATCAGGTATCCCCCCTGCCCTTTAGGAGTAGGTTCCATTTGACTTTTGATACTTACGACTAATCAGCCTATGGATTTTGGCCTACCTTTTGAGTAAGAAGAATTCTATTACCAACATTTTTATCAGAGGTGAGATTAACTGCTTATGGAAAGATAATGTTTATGGTTTTACCTTCACCCCTGAATTGAACCTGATATTTCTCAGGTTAACGTTGTTCCTCATGTCCGTTCTTTTAACAATGTATATAAATATATTAGGAGATTTAGACACAGGAAGTTAAAAAGTGTTACTCAGTATAGTTGAGAGCCTATGGATATTTGAAATAGTCTGTGATAGTTTCAAAAATAAAGTCACACAGTTTTATTTTTTTAAGTGAATTTCAGATTAGAGAGTTTAGGAGCAATTATTTTTAGAAAATCTCTATATGCTGTTTTAGAAAAATTTCTTTGATAACTTCCTTTTCTGAAGGTAGAAATAATAGAGTGGTCTATTTACAGACTTTTTAGAAAGAAAAATTGTATGTGGTACAAAGAAAACCGGTGTTCAAGGAGGCTACGATTAATTTTCCCAACATGACCACCAATTGTACATTAATTCTTTGTATTTATTCATATACTACAGGAGCTTCTGAGTAATTTTCTTAAGGAAATACCTAATACCTTACTTGTAGTGGAGCCCAAGTGAGTGATGGGTAGAAAGGATATTTCTTAGCAGCTTTTATTCACACAATCCTCTCCAGTCAGGGGTAAGATTCCAGCTGCTCCCTAGTTGGAATGAACAAAATGATTCTCAGAGAATGTATTCTTTTAATACAACCATAGCTACATAGGACTGTCACCGTCTTCCATTAGGTGTATTTGAATTTACCGGTAAATCATATATGTTAAAAATGGCTCAGTGTTTGGAACACCATACTTGTAATGCAGATAGCAAACAAACTTCTAAAAGAGGAGTGTGTGTGTGAGTGAGTGTGTGAATATGTTCAAGCCTCAGAACATACCATGGTCATTTTCTATGCCCAACATTTTTATGATCTTCTTTTTATCTCTGGAAAAACATAGATATACAAGACTCTTTCCATTCAGACTGTTTTTGCAAAGGGCATATTACAGTTCTGACAAAACAGCTTCAAACACTTGCCAAGGAGAATAAATTACAGAAGGAATGGGAGATAATTATTAGGAACTTATTTTTGGAATAAGAAACCTTCCCTTAATAAAGGGCTATGTACTGCCCTCTGAAAGGAACAAACAATTTTTCCCAAAGTCAAAAATACACTTTTAGCAGTTCACATACTAACTTAACTGTGAAGGATAAGTTAGGTTAACATATGTTTCCCCAAAAGCCAAATTCAAGCTGGGTTCAACCCACGGATTACTAGGAACACTTAGAAAGCAAAGTTAAATTCTTTCAATATAATAATTGATTCAAAGTTTTTGATCTGTTTTTGAGGCCAAGTTTGATGGGCTAGAAAGATTCAAATATTTCTGTAAGGTATACAGATTCCAAATATTTGTTAAGAAGATGTAATTAAAATAGTCGACTAGATAAAAAATTTACTAGACAGGCTGAGCATCTTCCAGTAGATATAGTCTGCAGAGCCCTTAGAAGACTAAAGTTTGATACTGAAACGAAATTATTTATTTTGCCTTTATTCTCTAAAAAAGTTAGAACTAAGGATGAAATTGCGTTGTGACTCTAATTATCATAACTGCAATGTTTACTTGTTTTCACAGATTTGATATAAAGGAAAACTCAGGGTAAATGAATTTCAAAGAACTAAGTAAAAAGAAGCCCAACATAAGAAGAGCCTAAACTTAGTCAGAGGTGCCCAACCAGAGGTGACACTTCCGGCTTGCTTTATTTTATGATCATAGCTTACCTCATCTGGAACCCTGGGCCTTAAGCAATTCTCTTAGCTTCCCCAAGTGCTGGGGTTACAGACTTAAGCCTTAGCACCTGGCTATGCTTTTGTTTTCTCAAGTACAGAATTTGGATTCTGTGTTTTTTCTATACCAGGCATGGATTCTTTTTGTTTGTTTGTTTGTTTGTTTGGAGACAGAGTGTTATTTTGTCACCCTCATTAGAGTGCTGTAGCATCATAGCTCACAGCAACCTCAAACTCTTCGGCTCAAGCAATTCTCTTGCCTCAGCCTCCCAAGTAGCTGGGACTACAGGCCACAACACCCGGCTATTTTTAGAGATGAGATCTTGCTCTGGCTCAGGCAGTCCACCCACGTGGGCCTCCCAGAGTGCTAGGGTTACAGGTATGAGCCACTGTGCCCAGCCCTCAGGCATGGAGTCTTTCAAAATTAATTGTTAACTTTGAAAAACACAAGTGAACCGGAGAGCAAAACACAAAATTAATATCACTGAAAAAAAATCTAACATTGCTCTTTTATGTTCCAGAATGCTTACCCAGTGCTATCATTTCATGATCACAGGTTACTTGAGATGACCTTGTAATATTTGTTAAATTAAATTGATTATAGCTTTTCTACAATACTCTTGTAAAGTTACCATATCTATGTCATACTAAAGGGCCATTAAAAGAAAAAGTAAATGAAGTTCTAGTATTTAATTTTCCTTATTCATATATTAAATATAACCCACTACAGCCATATTGAATCAAGGCTATGTTTATTTATAGCTCAGTCAAATTGGTCGTGTTTATAATCTGATTGGTAAAAATGAATTTCTCTTGGGTATTTCCATGGGTCATTCACCAAGCAATAACAACAGCAGTAGTTACTCATCCCCCTGGAATAGTAGCTTAATTACACAGAAATTTAAAATTGAGAATAGTGGTACAAGTGCAAACATAGAAATTTGCCCTGTCTTTGAGTGGTTTATTATTAAACTTAATACCCCAGATAGCCTTTTTTGTTTGTGCAGATTTTAATTACTAAGTAGGTCTGGTGAAATATGAATTATTGTATTATCACAAGTGATAAAATGTATATGGTTATGAGAATTGCAGTCTACGGGTGTAACATACATAAAGCAAGATGAATAGTATCAAGCAGTTAAACTGAAACTATCTTAAAGAAGAGGTTTAATGCTACTCTTAAGTGTAACTTAAACTCTCACTAAATATTTTTAACTGCAGTAAAAGCCTGTTAATTGTAGGAGTGACTTCTTTATAAGACCTCATTTTTTTAGAGTTTTTCCTTTCTAAGAATGTAAAAGCTTACTGAAGTAATTTCTATTAGTAACTCATTCCATAAAGAGCTGAATTTTTCCTTGGCTTTTAAGCTCAATGAAGAAAGCCCAAAATAGTACAGGAAATTTTGTGTGTTGTGAATATATGTATGAATTCAATCCAATTGGGATAAAAGTGATTACATTATTGATAAGGTAAGGTCATCATTGGTCCCAAAGCATTCTATTAGTCATATGGTTCTTCTTATATTTTGAGAATTTGGCCTTAATGTTCTTATAATTGCATATAAAATAGAAGAAATTATATTTCATTTTAATATCCTTGCATGTATCACTTATTTACACCTTATTTAAAAGAAACATGCTAAGCATCTAATAATGATTTTTTCTTAAGTGTTTCTGGGCTTTTTTCTACTTTCTGAATTATTTTTGTGCCACTACTGACAAAATCAATGCCTGTACTTCCAATTTAGCTACTACACTTTTACTTCTCGGTATGGTGACAAGTGACTTTTCATCATGGTTAACAAGATTTTGATAAATACATGAAACACTTAACAAAGCATATAGAGCTCTGTACAAAGAACTTTCTAGACACCCCACACACACACTGTCCCATGAACTTACATATGGACACAGAATTTGGTCCTTGGCCTGGAATTATTTAGTAGTTTATTAGCAAGGTAAAACTTAAAGAATGAGCAATGTGAAACATTTATAAAGCAGCATACCATAGATTACACGTTAAACATAAAAGTACTGAAGACTTGTGTTCGGTGTGGTTTTGAAGATGTTAAATATGTGAACAATTTGAAAAACAAAGATAAATTTTCCTCAGTGTAGATTGCTAGCAGTTTCCAATCCTCTCCTGAAGGAGCTGCAGTATAGATTGTTGCATGTGTAAAACTGTGAGGTCATTTCTGAAGCTAAACTAACACAACCCTAATCAGCAGGAAAGTTGCAAAAGAAGATGGTGCAATAAATTGGGCATTTTGCTCTAGAAACAAAATATGGATATGGATTATTTCCAAGAAATAGGCTACTTTGTGGGTTTTCTGGTTTTGGCTCTTTAAGTACTATGTATGATGAAACTGAAGATGTGATTTCTCATAAGTAAATCACAGGAATTTGAACCATATGGATGGAGGTGGAAAATAGTATTCTATTCATATCTTTAGATGTATATATTATTAACCTTCACCTGTTTGATTCGTTGATGGATTTTCCTTCCAGTTGTGTCAGTTGAATCACTATGAATAGCCACATTCCAAATGCTGTAGTCATTTAAGAATGCAGATCTGGGTATCGATTAAAGATCCATTGAACAGGCACCCAGAATGGTTTGATTTGTGTACTTTTTTGCTTTTTCCATCTCTGGGTCCTGGACAGTCTGCGGGACCAATTAATTCTTTGGAATTAAGAATTACAACCTATTTAACTTATAGATATTTTTGTACTTGTGTGATAGTAACTCTTAGCATTTGTAATTTGAAACAAGTAGAGGGGTGTGGAGAAGTAAGTTTTTCCTAAGCTATATAAACACAGGCATGTTAGACAATAACATGTATTTTGTGTTAATCACCCCTCATTTGTAGCAGTGAAGTAAAAATTAGAGTGGAGATAAAAATTATGGAAGATATTGTAACTTTTTTAAAAGATCGATGTTACATAGGTATTTAAATTTTTTCTGAAAAATTGAGAAATGGATGTAGTTTAAAATACAATCTCATTTTCTTCTGTTGGTTAATTTGGTAATAGGAATAAAAGAACTTAAGTATTCGACCACATGGTTCCTAATAAACTGTGATACATATTTGTGATCATACAGCTTTGATTCCTCAAATGTATTACTCCCTTAGGAAGTATTTGAGGTTTTTAAAAAAAAAATTTTGCCTCATTTTAACCCCACAGATGGTTATATTTGTTTTCAAGTTTTACAAAGACATACCATCTCTTAACTAATTATTAAACAATTTCTTCTCTTTTGTACTACTTGATGGTACCAGAAATTTAGAATTTTTAATTTTTTGTCATGTGCCAGAATCACATAGAATTCTAGCTGATGTTCTTAGGAAAAGGCATATGTAAAGAAATAGTGTAGCCATTTATATAAAATTAGAAGTAAATGGATAAAAACATCAAACCTAATTTTTTTCTTTTAAGAATTAGATGTAAATAGTTTAGTTAGTGTTAGCATTCAACAGTCTAAAGTGTCACTATTTATGAAATAAAATTACATATACATACATTGTTTAGTATTCTTATTAGCTGCTTATGTCTTCTTTGTGACATAGATGCTCATTTTCCAGGCCGTATAATTAAATGTGAGATGCACTTCTAGAAAGAGAGCCTCACTGATGAAGTATATCTAATCTAAAGCTAAAAAATTAAGTTTGACTATATGTTTCATTTAAAATAACTATGCTTGACCACATATATAGATATCTACTGAGGTTTTTACACATTAAATTTTAAAGTGAAGTATTTAAATAGGAGTGAAATGTGAAAATGTAGTTTTCAAAGTTTGTACTATTAATACATATTTGTCATACAAACATATGCAAAGGCTAGTTTAGCAGCAGCAACAAAAACCAGTAGAGATCATGATATTTTGAAAATTGTATTTTTAACTCATAACTTTACCTGTGAGACAAGACAGACTACTTCACATTTTCTATATACTTTTTGAAGATTTGCAATTTCTGTGAAATGTGAAAGATTTCAAGTCTAATACTTCTGTGCATTTGTGAATAAAGTTTGATGACTACAGACTAAATTTTTGGTATATAGCATTTGCTCTCTTGTGCTTATCTAATAAATACTAAATTTTTTCACAGTTACTTGAGAAAATGATCACTCTTCATATTACTCTTAAAAAGTACTATTTTCTGAATTTTGTTTTGTTTCTTCCCAGACGATGGGTACGGCTGCTGTTTGGACGAGAGTTCCCCCTTCAGGATCTTCTGGTGGTCTGGGATGCCTTGTTTGCAGATGGCCTCAGCCTGAGTTTAGTCGATTATATCTTCATAGCCATGTTACTTTACATCCGAGATGCTTGTGAGTGTTAATGACCTTGCCTACATTTGACTAGGTAGTCTTGATCTTTAAAAATGTTTTTCCTTTCAAATATACTTTATATTTTATTATCTAATTTACATTTACCTAAATTTTTATAGTAGATAATATATTGAAATTTCAAAGGAGCATAATAAAACATCTTGTTAACCATATACATATTGGGAAATGTGGATGATTTTATCCTGAGAAATTTGGAATATTCTTCAGAACCATTTTTCTAAAGACTTCACTCCTGCTTTAATCTCCTCATTGCACATGTTTGTGAAAAGCATATATAAAAGCCAGTATTTTAGATATGTTTAGAGCTCCACCTTCTGACAGGTAGGGAGTAGTCAAGGATATTTATCAGAACATTAGAGCGATTTTTATAGTATCAACACTTTGCCATTAACAATTAAATATTATACATAAAAGTATTTTAACTTCTTCCTAGTTATGTTTTAGCAAAATGCATTTGTCAATACAGTGCCTGATGGTGGAAGTGTTACCATCTCCTTCTGTCTACATTTAAGGTACTTACCTTAAGCAGAAAGCCAGGGTCTATTTTTTTTTTTAATAATCTAATATTCCTCAGCTTGAAGAATATATCAGAGTGTATTTAAATTTCAAAATACCTCAAATTGTCTTCCTACTCAGAGAAATAAACAAAACTTCACCAGATAACATTTGCACATCTAAATAAAATTAGGGAAAATTACACAAAGTGATATGATTTAATTAGGAAATAGAAAACTCGCCTAGAATAGGATATTGTCAGAAGAACATGTCCTATTTGGAGTCATTTGTAATTGTGACTGGTAAATTGGTCTCTTTATTTGTTCACTGAATACCAGTAGTGCCAGATGCTGTTTTTATGCCCCTGGTAACATTAGTACTTTAACATTTTAGATTATACTTTTTTGATTTTTTCAAAATTACTTACAATAAGTAAGTGACAGGAGTACCACATTTACAAAGGAACATCTAGAAAGTAGAGAAGAATGATTAAGTAGATTTGATAGAAAATGGACTTTAGGAGATTCAATACTAATCTCCCTCTTAAAGTTATATATATATTTTTTTAAGAAACTGTGAGTAAGGACTGCTCCAAGTACAATGGTGTTTACAACTAATCACAACCAGTTACAGATTCCTTTGTTCCTTCTCTATTTCCACTGCTTCTCTTGACTAGTAAAAAAATAGATAAAATTTTTAAATGTGAGTAATAAAAACAAAAGGAATGAGAAACCTCTTTTAGGAAAAAGAATGATTTTTGGATAATTTCACAAAACTTACTAAATCAAACAACTACTGAAATGTATTCTGATTTTCTATAATTATAAATAATTTGTTCTTTTTTAAACTTAGTGCATCACCACTGTTCATTTTTAATTTAATCACCCTATCTCCTATTCTAATATCTGTTCTTTTAATTTTATAAAGCATGGCAAGTTTTGGCAGCTGAAACCCCTATATAGTTTTTAATTTTGTACTAATGAATTTATAAAACATGGAAAATGCAGGAGTAATGAAGTTGTTTACTCTTTCATTATTTAATCTAACTTATTTTAATTTTGCTAAGTCCATAACAATGGATGGGATCTCCTAAAAATAAAATATGTTTGTTATGTATTTAAGTGCCACTGGTCCTGTCCTAAAGAAACTTACCAACTAGTAGGAAAGACTGGCATAATTAATTTTAAACTAACATATTAGTGTTTGGTACTGGAGTTGAGATGGGAGCAGGTAGTATGAAAATTTAAAAGAGAAGCACTTAGCTCCCCTCTGGGCTGCTGTGAGTGAATAGAGAAAATTGTGTAGGTGTTAGCAAGCCAAATAAAGGTATTTGCATTCCAGGAAGAAGGAAGAACATGAACAAAGGCTTTGGAAATAAGAAGCAGCTTAATAGGGGTGTGTGTATGTTTCTAGTACAAAGGGAGAGAGAGATTAGCAGGTTATGACAATGAAGAAGTGAACGAGAATCATCATGATGAAAATCTTTGTCCTGTAAGCAATAGGAAGCTACTATTAAAAGGTTCAAAGCAAAAGTGTGATAACTCTTAGATCACTCTAGAAGCAAAGTGAAAAATGAACTTGGAGGAGACAAGAGTAGGGAAAGGAAGTCAGAGAAAGTTATAATAGTAGTTCAGTGAAAAACAAAGGATTAGGGAAGTAGAGCTAAAGTCAGTATGACTTAATGATTTAACATGGGGGAGACGAATGGGGAGAATGGTAAATCTAGCCAACAGTCCCCAGGTTGGAGGCTTGAGTGACTGGATGATATTTTAACTTGGATAGAAAATACAGGGATTATCAGATTTGGGGAATGTAAATGATTAACTGAGTTTTGGCATTGTTGAGTTTGAGATAATGTAAGAAATCATGATGTGATGATTGGAAAATAAAGCTAAATGTCAATATCAAGGCTACAGATTTAATTTTGCAAATGATTGACAGGTATGTATTGGTTAAAGCCATAACAGTGTTTGCTACAACCTAAGAAGAAGGGGATCATATATTGTAATTTGTTTGGGATAGTCTTGGTTTACATCTGCTAGCCCAGATGTAATTATTAATACAACCCTTTTCTATTCTCAAAAATATCACATTAGGATCATAAAAAGTATATGGTTCTCCTACCTAAGGTGGGTACATATATAAAGAGAACGTGGACAAAGGTGGAACTTTATTTAACATTTGTACTTAAGAGTCACCAGAGGAAGAAGAGCTTCTTTTGTAACCCTAAAGTACAGTCTTGTCTGAACCAAGTGGGGAGAAGACAGTCAGGAGTCCAGAGGCTAGGCAAGTCCTCTCAGATTTGGTGCTTTGAAGGGACAGTCATGGGATACCTTGTCCAGGGTGGATTCAGTAGAGTGGTAGAGTGAAGGGGCACGGTCCACTGTACCCCAGAACAGTTACTCAGTCTCATATGTGCTCCTTGTGGTACGAGGCCCTGAGAAGGGAAAATTCCATTTTCAGGCTAGAAGCAGAGAGTCAGGGGTTAATTCCTCCCTGCTTGCTAAAAGGGTCTTGCTATTCTCAGCAGGCAATTACACCTTGAGAAAGGAATCCTGGAGGGCCCTGGCCAAATTGCAGCTGAAGATTTAATACCTGCCTGGGGCAATGGGCTATTGTACTTAGTTCCCTAACCTCAAATTACACAAAAAGTTTCTTTAATCTTTAAGAGAAATGGGCAAACAGAACAGACAGCCTAGTGTCCTTGAAGTTTATCTTTAAGTAAAACATCCCAGAATTAGAAATGATGTGTATGTGCTTTATAACATTTATGCTGAGGAGGAATTTGTATGGCAGTTTCAATTATTCCATTTGTTCTTTACTTTGGTTATTTTTATCTGATGAGTTTGGATATATAAGAAAGTAAATAAAGATGGGTTGTTGCTGAGTGCCTAAAGCGAGCCTCCGTCTTCCCTTTTCATTCCGTTTGCGGTGCTTCTTTCACATCGCTGACTAGGCTAAGTGGACAGTAACAGTAGAGCAGATGCTAGATTATGGTAGATTAAATGAAGAGTGACTGGCCAATTAAGAATTCCAGTAGCCCTTTCTCCAGCTTTTTCATTTGTTTGTTTAATATATACATTACATTTCAACTAAAAAAAAAAAAAGGGGACTAAATAAAAAAGAATATGGAGATGGCCTGTGTAGTTATCTTTAAAGAAGGTTAGCTGAGTAGGGAAGAACAAACCAGTAGCTAGAGGGCAGTACAGGGGCGAGGAAGGTTGTGGCTGACAGGGCACCTTGGAGGCAGGGCAGAGCTGAAGGAGAGGCTTACTTCTCATACCAGCCTAAGTTTCTCCTTCAAGAACCAGCAACACTTCTTCCCTCTAGTTCTGTGTGCTGTGGATAAGATCTATAAAAAGAGTTAGTGTCTGATTTCTTTTGAAGCTCTTACTTGTTTATTACCTGTTTTTCACACCTACCCACTCCACCCCCTGTTCCCCAGAGAGACAGGATTTTGTTCTGTACCACAGGATCTAGAACGGGGCCCAGTTTTTAGTAAACCACCAGACAAATATTTCTTGAGTGAAATAATTGAGGAAACAAGGGCCCAGAGGCAATAGAAGAGAGTGGGATCTTGAGTCCTGTGGAAGACTGGCTGTGGAACAAGAATGAAAAACTAGTGCTGATCTGGAAGACAGCATCAGGCTGGGTTCAATAAAAGGATCAGTTTATAGGTGGAGAAGACAGAAAATGGAGGAATTCCATGTCTGATAAAAGAGGAAGCAAGGTTATCTGCTGTGAATGCGACAGAGTAGGGTTAATGGTTTGGGGGAGTGACTTGGAGACATGGTAAAGATGGCAAACCAAGGACTAGGACAATTCTGTTGTAGCTGTTGAAGATCCTACAGAGATAAGTAATGACCATGGTGCCAGACCTCCAGGTTGTGGTTTTGCCCAGCTGTGCCCAGCTATATAGGCAAGGCAAGAGGGAGGTAGATAGTGTTCCAGGATTCAAGTTAGGCCCACCTCCAAATCAATTAGGCAGGGCTGAAGGGAGAGTAGAAAGTGTTGAGTACATTTTAAAACAGTGATTTATGAGGTGTAGAGGGAAGCAGGCCAGGAAAAGACTAGGAAGAAATCTGAGTATGGAGTGATTGGAGGGAGGGTATGAGAGAGCTAAAAGCATACAAGGTCATGATCAGACAAAAGGACATGAAACAGCTCTGAATCTGACTAGGATGGTTGAAGTTAGTGAAGAGGAAAGTAAATCATTTAGGAATTAGGCAAATCAAAGGATTTTGTGGAAGTTGAGATTTTTGTTTGGTTCTCCATTTCACCAAGGATCATGATAGGAAAAGATGTAGACATCTATCTCTCTGTTTTTGTGCCAGTACCATGCTATTTGGGTTACTGTGGCTTCAAATCTGGTAAGGAGATGCCTCCTGCTTTCTTCGTATTATGTAGGTTGCATTGGCTATTCGGGTGTCTTTTCTGGTTCCATACAAAGTGTAAAATAATTTTTTCTAGATCTGCAAAAATTACTGTTGTCATTTTAATGAGGATTGCATTGAATCTGTAAATCACTTTAGATAGTATATCCATTTTAACAATGTTGATCTTACAATCCATGAGCATAATAATTTTTTCCGTCTGTTTACATCTTTTACAGTTTCTTTCTTCAGTGTTTTATACATGTAGTTATCCCTATAGATGTCTGTCACTTCCTTAGTTAAATTATATTCCCAAGTGTTTTATTTTGTCACTATTGAGAAAGGTGTTTTACGTCTTTTCTTTGATTTTCACCTTGACTGTTGTTGGTGTATATGAAAGCTTCTGATTAGTGTACATTTATTTTGTAGCCTGAGACTTTCCTGAATTTATTTATCAATTCTAGGAGTCTCTTGGTTGAATCTTCAGCATTTTCTTATTATAAGATCATGTCATCAGCAAAGAGTGATAATTTGACCTCCTTTCCCCATTTGGATACACTTGATTTCCTTCTCATGCTTGATTGCTCTGGCTAGGACTTCCAGCACTAAGTTGAACATAAGTGGAGATAGTGGGCAACTTTGTTTGATTCCAATTTTAAGTGGAAATGTTTTCAATTTTTCCCTATTAAATATGATGTTGCCTGTGGGTTTGTTGTATATGGCCTTTATAATTTTGAGGTATGTACCATCTATGCCTATTCTATTAAGTGTTTTTATCATAAAAGGATGCTGAATTTTGTCAAATGCTTTTTCTGTGTTTATTGACAGGATCATATGGTCCTTGTTTTTGTATCTATTTATGTGGTTGATTACATTGATACATATGCTAATGTTGAGCCATCCTTGTCATCTATAGGCTGAACCCTATGTGGTTGTGATGGACTGGTTTTTTTTTTTTGTTTGTTTTTTGTTTTGTTTTGTTTTTTTGATGTGCAGCTGAATTTAGTTTCTAAGATTTTATTGAGAATTTTTGCATCTGTGTTCATAAGCAATATTGGTCTACAGTTTTCTTTTACACTTGTGTTCTTTCCTGGCTTTGGTATCAAGATGATATTGGCTTCATAGAACAAGTTAAGAAGGATTTAAGGAATAATTTCTGCAGTATAGGTATAAGCTTTTCTTTGTAAGTTTGATAATATTAGGACGTGAAACCACAGGACTATATTTGTTGGAAGATTTTTTTATTGCTGCTTCAATTTTGGTGCTTGATAATGGTCTGTTGAGGGAATTCTGTATCTTCCTGATTGAGGCTAGGGAGGTTGTGTGTTTCCAAAAATTTGTCCATTTCTTCCACATTTTCAAGTTTTGTTTAAGTTCCCCTTTTTCATTTTTAATTGAACTTATTAGAGTCTTTTCTGTTTCTCACTAATCTAGCTAGAGGCTTGTCAATTTTATCTTTTCAGAAAACGATCTTTTTGCTTCATTGATCTTCTGTATGGTTTTTTTTTTTTTTGTTCTCTATTTCATTTAGTTCTGCTCTGATCTTGGTTATTTCTTTTCTACTGATGAGTTGGAATTGGTTTGCTCTTCCATTTCCAGTTCCTTGAAATGATTCATTAGATTGTTGATTTGTGATCTTTTAGATGAGTTTTTTTCCCAAAGATTTTGATAACTTTTGTCTTCATTATCACTTAATTCAAAGAATTTTTTGATTTCCAACTTCATCTCCTCATGGAGCCAACTATCATTCAGCAATAGGTTATTTAGTTTCCATGGATTTGTGTAGGGATGAGTGTTTCTGTTGGAATTGATTTCTAATTTTATTCCACTGTGGTCTTAGAAGATACATAGTATAATGTCTTTTTAAAAAAAAACATGTTGAGACATGTCTTTTAGCTAGGATTTGGTCAATCTTAGAGAATGTTCTGTGAGCTGAGGAGAAGAATGTATATTCAGTAGTTTGGGAGTAAAATGTTCTTTCTGTAAATGTCTAGTAGGCCCCTTGTTCTAGAGTTCTTTTTAAGTTCTTTGTTTCTTTGCTTGTTTTCTATTTGGAGGATCTGTCCTATTCTGTCAATGGGGTATTGCGGTCCCTGGTGAGTATGGTCCTACTATTTATCATTTTGTTTAAATTGAATAGAATTTGGTTTATGAATCTGGGTACTTTGTGTTAGGTGCATAAATATTTGGGATTGTTAAAGTCTTCTTGTTGAATTGTTCCTGTCACCAAATATAATCACCATCTTTGTCTTTCTTTACTTTTCTTGATTTGAAGTCAATGTCATCTGGTATGAAAATGGCTCTACTGGTTTTCTTTTGCTTCCATTTCATGGAATATTGCTTTCCATCCTTTCACCTGAAATCTAGGTGAGTCCTTGTGGGTTAGATATTTTTTCTGGAGAGAGCAAGTACTTGCCTTATATTTTTTAATTTATTCAGCTAGTCTGTGTTTCCTTGGGCAGGGGAAGTTCAAGAAATTCATATTTGTTGAAAATATCAATAAACATAAATTTATTAAAATGGTAGATTTATCTACCAATAAATGTGGTAGATTTCTTTTCATTCTGTTGGGTAGATCCTTATCATTTGTTTTACCTCTGGAGCCATTGTGATATCCGGGCTCTGAATTTCAGCTTTTGGATGGTTTTACACTGGGTGATATCTATTGTGCTGATCATTGTGTAGTGCAGGTCTGAATGCTTATTGAAGGGCAGGTCTGGTCTTCCCAAATTCCCTTAGTGATTACTTGTCTGAGAAAGTCTTTATTTCTCTCCTATAAGTCAGAAGCTTGATTTTGCACAGTACAAGATTCTAGGCTGGCCATTATTCTGTTATAGAAGGCTGAGGATAGGTCCCCATTCCTTTCTAGCTTCTAGGGTCTCAGTGGAAAAGTCTTCAGTTAATCCGATAAGTTTTCTTTTATAAATTACCTCCTGTTTTCACCCAAACTCAAGAGTAGTCATATTGGCATATTGTAATAATTGTTCTGTTTTATTATTGTCATTGCTAGTCTCTCCCTGTGCCTAATTTATAAATAAAACATTATCATAAGTATGTAGGTGGAGGAAAAAATATAGAATATATATGAGTTTGGTATTATCTGAGGTTTTAGACAAGCACTGAGGGTCTTAGAATGTATCCTGTGCAGATAATGGGGGACTACTATAGTTTCTTTGCCCTAAAAAATCCTCAGTCCTCATTCTCTTCTCCTTCTAACCCCTGGAAACCACTTATCTGTTTGCTCTCTCCATAGTTTTACCTTTCCAGACTGTCATATAGTTAGAATAATTTAGCATGGAGACTTTTCAGATGGGCTTCTTTTGCTGAGTAATATGTATTTACATTTTCTCTGTGTCTTTTCAAGGCTTGATAGGGCATTTATTATTTGCTAAATAATATTCCATTGCCTGGATATGCCACATTTGGTTTATTCATTTGTCATTTACCTACTGAAGGACACCTTGATGGCTCCCCTGTAATACCATCACCTACTTTTTTTTTCTCTTCATCTCCATTTCTCTTCAGCACCCTTGTCATGGGGGCCACTCAGTATCCTGCCTCTGTTTGCTTCAACATTGTTTACTGACACCTCACCTCAAAGTCTTCCATTCTAGGAGTTGTTGTAGCCATTTATGTCCACCAGTATTATTACCCTATTCTGTGTTGGAGTCAGTTTTATGCTTTTCTTCCCTTGGAATATGAAGAGATAGTTGAGATTATGTCTTAATTCTTTTCATATTCTTAGAATTTATTTGAAACAGAATCGTTGTTTAATAAATGTTTGTTGAATGACTGAATACACAATCTAACAAAAGAAAAAAGATGTTGTCAACACTTTTTAAATACTTGCAAATTCACCTATTTTTACTGAATCTATATTTCTGAATAAGGCATTGATATGGATAATGAAATAAAATGTACCTGTATGTGTCTATATTCACATGTAACTAATTCCTGACCTATGACTTTCTTTCATTTGGATTAAAAAATTAAGAGAGGAACATCCATGAATCAGGCCATTTCCTTTCTAAATCTTTTTGTTTGCTTGTTTTGAAGTAGAGTTTTATTTTATCACCTTTGGTAGAGTGCTGTCAATTCACAGCAATGTCAAATTCCGGGACTCAAGTGATTCTCTTGCCGTAGTCTTGTGAATAGCTGGAACTACAGGCACCTGCCACAACATAACTCCCAGCTATTTTTAGAGATGGAGTCTTGCTCTTGCTCAGGCTGCTCTCGAACTCCTGAGCTCAAGTGATCCACCCGCCTCAATCTCCCGAAGTGCTAGGATTACAGGCATGAGCCACTGTGCCCAGCCTCCTCTCTAAATCTTATTGCTCACCAAATTTAGTCAACTTTATTGACATGTTTTACAGATATGGAAATAGAACTTGGGCTTTCATTCCCTATACATGTTACATTCGTGTTAGTAATTTGCATTAAAGACTTCTTTTTGCACTATATCATCTCATTTTATTCATTCAGTGGATAATGAGATAGAGGAGGTAAAGAAAAATGAAGGCTGTGCACTTAATCGATAGGGTTCAGATGTTGTAGCTAGTACATGTGGCATTCCTGAAGCTAACAGGCTGTCATTCTGACTTTTCTAATTCAGCACTCGTGCTGCTATTCTCACACCCTAGCTACTGGCAATTCTGCATTTGGATTCTTGCTTACTTAATGTCTTATAACTGGCATCACTGTATATTTAAAAATATAAATTACTTAATAAATATCTTTTATGTTGTTTTATTTCTTATTTTAAAAAATTCTATTTAAAGTGTATTAAGCAGTAAGAATAACTTTTAAGAATTTTTTGTAGCCAAAAGAATAGCTTTTATTTTCAGTGAAGTACAATAAATTATGAGAAATCCTTTAAGGCTTCGTTTTTTATTAGCTCATTACTTTTATTTTATATTTAATCTATTATTTTATTTTTTTATTCCATTTTCTATCTAAATGTAAGAATATATGTCTATTTCTAAACATTTGCTATACCCTACCTTACACACTGAGGACATTTTTCATTGTATATTTGAGGCTCCTTTGTGGCCCAAAACATAATTGGTGTTCTTACGCTATCTGCATTGTGTCTTCCATGACTTGAGTACACAGATACACCTGTTACGACACTCTCTACTAGAAATACAGGGAAGTATAAAATACAGTGGTAAAGAGGGAAGCTTTCACTTCACACAGACCTGGGGTCTGCACTGCCTCCATGTTTCAAGAGCTTGCAGTCTTACCTGTGTTTTATATCCACATGATCCATTATAGGGAATTGATAATGTTTTCCTTTGGGGAATTAGGAGGACTCAAGGGATGTTTGTAAAATACATGGCAATTTTCCAGGCATACTATAGGTGCTTAATAATTGTTTTGATTTTAGGGAAATTAGTCTTTATGTAGTTTTGTGTTTTTGGTAGTTATTTTTAGATTCTTTTAAAACTTTGAGAAAGTATATCTCAGTATGGAATTAAATAATTTGAGAAGAATCATGTATTTGCACATGATACAATTGTAGATATAGTTCACTTTGAGTTTAACGTAAGTTGTTGATCGACATTGCTTTAAACTTTCTCAAAACAGTTACTTTCTCTGCTTTTACTGCTTTCACTTTTTTGTTTGTTTGTTTTTCTGGGGAAACTAAACCAGCTCAACTCCCTTTGACCACTCTATACCCGTAGGTAGCCATTTAAACATAGAGACAGAGAAGTCAGTTCAGCTTCTCTGTGGCGGTAGCTATATTCATCAAAGATGAATTGAGCAAGATAGGGGAACGTACCACCTACCAGCTTGCCACCCGTGCAAAAACTCCATGAATAGAGCAAGCATTGTTGTCTATAATTTATAAATGAGAGAAATAAAGTTTCAGTGAAATTAAACAGCTTAAATAAATTCCTATACAAGTCAATAAGAGGCCAACATTCTGATCTAGCTTCTGATTCTAAATCCATTATGTTTTCCTAGGTACCACTTACCTTTATTTTTAACCTTCCCTGAATTAGCTCTTCAGAGTATGATTTCAGTATTTTGTTTAAGCATAAACATACTTTATTTCAAATATAAGTAGATATCAGAACTCAGATTAAAAAAAAAATTTCACTATTTCTCCCCATTCACTGCCCTGCTCTGATAGTCTAAATATTGAATAAAGAATAGTTATTACAGATAAGTTTATCATGTTCAACAAAAGTTGATTATGAAGTACAAAATGAAACTCTTATTCTATTAGATCCTGATTAGTTTGCTTTTAAACCAGCAAGTATTGATTTTCATTAAAGATAGTATTGCCCAAAGGGACTCATACTTATTCACCGTTTTATCCAGTTTTAGCCCAGGAATATTTATTGTATGCAGTGGTTGGATGGATGGATGGATGAAAGAATGTTAAGTTCTTCATTTGTTTACCTTATATATTTTATAGCTCTGATAGCTTTTTCTTTTTTATTTATTTATTTATTTATTTATTTATTTTAACTTTAATGTATATATGAGCCACTTGAGGTCCTTTTTACAGTTTTTGGCCAGGGCTGGGTTTGAACCTGGCACCTCCCATATATGGGGCCAGTGCCCTACTCCTTGAACCATAAGCGCCACCTCTCTTTTTTATTTTTATTTTTTTAAGGAGAAGGTATTTTTATTTAATTATCCTAACTATAAGCTCTGATAGCTTTGAAACTTTTGTCAAATTATAGCAGCATAAGATTATTTCTCTAGTCCCAGTTCATCTGTCTAACTCTATATCTGTATGTCTATGTCTATGTGTCAGGCTGTTCTAGATTCTGGATTATACTGACCTTCCAGCCTGCTTGAAACTAGAAAAGTACCGTATATACTCGAGTATAAGCCAAGTTTTTTCCGGAACAAAATTTGTGCCGAGTTCAGGTTTTTCGGCACAAACTTTGTGCCAAAAAAAACTCAGCTTATACTTGAGTATATACGGTAATATTTATTGACTTCACTATTTAAAATGACATTTGCATCTGTTACATTGACTTTCAAAATAACAACCCTTCAAAACAAAGTCTTGTATTAAATAGTGTACAGACCCTGCAGCTAGACTTTTAAGTTTCTAATCCTGCTCCTCCACTGAATTGATGTGAGGCTTGGGCAAGTGACTTAACCTCTCCAAGTATCAATTTGGGCATCTGTAGAGCAGGGATGGTAATTGTACCCATATAAAGTTGCCGTGGAAAGTAAAGGAGATAATGTAGACTTAAGTTTTTAGCATGTAGGCTGGCTATAGAAAGCCTTCAGTGATTTGTTATCTTAGTGGTAGTAGTAGAAATTACTGCATAATATTAAACATGTGCCCTTTTGTGCTTTAATTTTCTGCAGGATTTTGTTTTGTTCATCTCTGCATCCTCTCCTAGTGTAGGGCCTGTCGTGCCTTAGGTACTCAACAAATAATTATTGGAGGGAATGAAGTCAGCAAATACTTTTTTTAATCAAAAAGTTGTTTTCCAAATGACTAAATGTAAGCTCACAGAAGTTACCCGAACAGGTTTGAAACAGCTACTATAAATCGCTAAGTTATTTAATCTTCAGGCAACCTTGTGAAAGGTTCAGATAGGGTCCCAGGATTCAAATCCAGTCCTGAACCTAGAGCCTGTTCTACAGAATGTTCCTGCCTCTTTTGCGAGATATGTAAGCATTCTTCCTTGGTCAGTTACTAATATACAATAAATAACTTTTTGAGTTACAAGATGAATTGATTTTCTAAATCATATTTACCTGCTAGATCTGAAAGAACACTATATATGAAAACATGATGATTTTCTCAGTATCCTAGTTCTTTGTATTTCTAGAGAAAAAAGGACAGCAGGTAACTGAAGGTAAATATGAAAAAATGGACAAATAAGAAAAAAAGAGTCTACACAGGTATTTAAAGGGTAGGATAAGTGAATGCTTTATAAATGAAAGCAGATGTATGAAATCACAAGCCGTCAGATCAGCAATGGAAATGAAGATGATAATATGGTTCCTTACATACATAATAATTATTCATTTTGCCCAGTACTGTCTCCTTTCCCCACAGTGCTCATGGGAGGGGGTATAGAAAATTATAGCCAAATGCAATGTTTCCAAAAGCAGGGAGAGAAAAAAAGCTGAGAATCAGGGCTATTTCTAATCACAAAAAATTATTTATTTTTTGATTTGTGTTGTTTTTATTGAATGATGGTTATTTTCCTCTGGAACATTTTTTAAGTAACAGATTAATGAAAAGGATTCAGTTACAATCACAGGAAGTTGTAACTGAAGTTTCTTCACAATCAGCACTATGGAGGCACAGTCAGTGTGGCTCACAAGATAAGCCTTGTTAATGGGCCCAACTGTGACAGCAGTGGCAGATAGATTGCTAAGGAATAAAGTAGTTTACATAGACCTGACTGAAAAATGTGTTTAATAATTATACTACAATTAGGTTGATTTGAAAAAAAATTAAAATGAAAGCTACAGAACACAGACTTACTATGAAGATTTTGATAGTTTTTCTCCAAGAAGCACTACACAGATATTATCTCCCTAAATATCTTCTTACCTAGAAAACAAATAATTGAAAGAAATTATATTTTCTTTAATTTTGAATTATATAGTATTTATATACACCAAAGAATAAATGTGACACATCAGTTTTATGGAGCATAAAAATCAAGGTAAATATTACTTAATGAAAAATTTCAACTGGTTCTTTTATATCCATAAGGTTTTCGTTACTAATTTCTAAGGAGCAGAACTAGAGACATTTAAATACAGTGATGTAAATGGCAATAAATAAGAATATTTCTGAGAATTTACTTATATGGCAAATGTACACATATGTCTGTATCTGAAGTTCTACCTTCCAACTGAGGATAAGTACTAATATATTAGATTGCAGCTAACAATACAGTGAGCCACTTCTAAGGGCATTTAGTAAGGATCCCTTCTCCCTACATTATTGTATCAAATTAGTTGAATTATTGGTTTGATTTCATTAAGTTGTTAGTTTTTATATTCTCAGTAATGAAAAATATCTTAAACAGTATTGCATCTTAATTATTTTTTCCCTCTTATTTAGTGATATCTAGTAACTATCAGACCTGTCTCGGCCTTCTGATGCATTACCCACTCATCGGGGATGTACACTCACTGATTCTTAAGGCTCTGTTCCTTAGAGACCCAAAGGTAAGTTTTCCAAATAAGACATGCACAATTTTAAGTTGGGTGAAAAATAGGCTTCTCTATGTGAGAAACTCTGTCTAAGAATTCGTAATGTAGATTTGTCTAATAGCAGATGAGTTGTCTATTGATAGTATTTGCCTAAAATTGTAGGCCAAAATTTATATACCTCATTGTCCAGCAACTTAGCAGGCAAATGGATCCTGCCATGAGAAACTGGTGCAGATGTCTCTTGTCCCTCAGAATATTGTTCTGCCTTTCTGTCTCCCTCACAACTCAAGAAAATAGTTGAGGAACTACTTCTTATAAGTAAACTTCATTATCACTTGTACCTTTCACAGGGATGACTTAGTCAAATAGAGCCTAAGGGACCATATGAAGATGAAGAAAATAGGTCTGTACAAAGGACCAGTTCTGTAAGAGTGGATATAATTAAACACTGAATTATTTGATATTATAAATATCCATTTCTTAATTGGGAGGTTAAGAGTAATCTAATAAAATAAAGATTATTTTAAACAGACTTAATACTGATTTCTCTATTTGAATGCGAAGCAATTCACCAAAATTTTCTTTACACTTCAGGGAAAAAGTGTGCTCTTTTACAACTAATGTTATATTTCTTGAAAATAAGAACATTTAATGATCTAAAAAAATCTGTGAATCCTTGCTACTTTTGAGCCAAACAAAAATATTGGATGAAGTATAAGAGAGAAAGCTTCAAACACGAGTATCAGAGTGCCAAGCATTGGATGGTAATCTCAGCCTTTGGCTCTTTGGCAACCCTCCCAACAGTCATGTTGGCAGTTGTCGAACTGTCTCTGAGTCAGTCAGTCTGTCTGTGGGTTCCATTGCCAAAGCTCTGTCTGATCAACTTGGGCCTCCAAGTTTAATGTAAATTTAGATTAAAAAGAATTTCTGTCCTTTCCTTGGTTATTGACTTCAACTTATAAGTGTATCTTCTATTTATTCTGTGGTCAATTTAAAAGGATTTATTTCCTTATGCCTATATCCAAGTCCTGTAGAATTATGAACTTTAATACCATTTCTGTTATACAAAGCAATTTAATTCAGCATCAGAAATACAATTCATAATTTTTCTGCATTTAAGGAAGCATAGTTTTTTTCTGATTAGGCTTAGGAGTCTGGTTATGAAAATCTAAATTCCATATCTATATTTTGTATACATATGTATATGTAAGTTGTGTGAGTATATACTTTTTTATCCAAAAAAAAACCCAGATGATAAAAAAAAAAACTATAAAAGAATAAAGAATGAGATTGCTGGTCAATAAGGTATGGTTTTTGATCTATAAACTTAAGATAGATTTTTATCAGCTAAGCGTTGGGAACTTTTAGTTATACAGATTGGAAAAATTGCTAAACTAATTTGAATTTTCTACTTTTGTGTGTTTTTTTTTTTTTAATGTTATGTTACCAAATCTATCAATTTCAGTAATTTTTCCCTAGCTAAATTTGACTGATTTTCTTATGAACCACTCACTCATCTAGTTTCAGAATTCTTTATACTAAGGCCATCATTGTTTATTAGTGGAATCAAAATATCCTTTCACATTAGTGTGGTTTTAATAGAGAACTTTTTATTTCAATAAAGTAGTGTACGTAAAACAAGAGTATAATAAAATGAATTCTGTAAGCATTAACGATATGGATTCTCTAAGGTTTAAGAGGAAAAGAAAATAGCATAAACATCTAAAGCAGTGGTTCTCAACCTGTGCATCATGACCCACAGGAACTGTATTAAAGGGCCACAGCATTAGGAAGGTTGAGAACCACTGATCTAAAGAAAGGTAATTCCTCACCTTCACATTTAGGTTTTTGCCGAGGAAAAAATGTGATCAAGATAATGGACCTTAAACTGGTATTTCTGAGGCATAAGAAATTGCACATGTAAGGGAATTTTATTTAAAAAGTTCACGAGAATAAGTTCATAGAATGGTAATCTAGAGGAAAAGTTAGGAAAAAAGGAAAAGGCTTTCAGATGGCTACCAGGAAAGTGATAGTTAAGTATGTACGTAGCTGACCCACTGACATCATTTACTAAATTGCAGATGATAACAAATGTCACTTGACATATATGCTAAAGACTGTAGGTCCATGGAGTGTAGTGTTCTGCAAAGAGCATGAGTTAGGAATTGGGACCATGGGTCAAGTTTTGGCTCTGCCACCATCCATCCTTCTTATCTGGGAGAATTATACTTGCTGGGGCTTGGGCTTCTTTTTGTTACATTCAAAGGTTGAGTTAAATTTTCGCTAATGACCTGCCCAACCAGAGCATCCTTTGTCACCATCCATAGGTAAAATGGGAAGTGGTTGCTAAATATACCTTTATTGGCAAAATATTCTCAAAATATTACAAAAATTTACAAAATATTCTCTACACTTTGGCCACCTGTTTGTAAAGTTTTGTAATGAATATTTTGTAAGTAAACGTTCATTTAGCAACCATTTCCTATTTTCCTTATGTATGGCAACTTTAGGGGTGACTTTTGGGACACACTTTATAAAGAACTGAGTCTAATGAACTAATAAGGTCCAATCCAGTGCTACAAAGATCCAAGTGAAAAAAAGAAAGTTCATCGATATTACAGAAATCAACAGGTGGATAGAGTTTTCATTGTTGTTAGTGTCAAATATAAAGCCATAAAAAAGGCCATTTATGCTGAGGGGAGAAAAGAGGAAAAGATGTTGCTAGTACCCCTACTTAAATCCTTTAAAAATTCAGACATCAGAGTATTTTGAATGCTTACTATTAATAGCAATAATGAAACTCTTAAAAATACTTTGAGTCACTCCTGATTCAAGTAGGAGTTAAAAAATAAACACACAAGTCTTAATGAAGTGAACTAGTAGGATGATGAGATTTGAGTCACAAGAGCATCCTTTTCTATATCCCAGATTCATATGACAATACTGTTGAATGCTGTTGACAGATTTAATAAAATAAAGATAAGCAGGGAACTCTGAGCCTTAGTAATAAGTTCATTGTCAGCCTTCAGAAAAGCACTTTGTCCTACCATCATCCCTAAATCCTAGTGGAGATTGCTCAGTTGAGAATAGATTCTGCACATAGAGCCTGAGCCACCAAGTTCTAATTGTGTATGTCAGAGGTAGGCTTTACTGTGGAATGATTTCTCCTTTAAACAGACTGAAATAATGGGCCTGTAAACTATAATGATAGAATCATACTTTTTCATACTTTTCCAAGCACTTTGACATGATTAATTTGGTCCTTACAACAACCCCCTTAGGCATTCAGGGTAGATTATCTTTTCTCATTCTTTTTCAGTAGATAGAGGTAAGATTAAGTAGCTTTCCCAAGATCAAAACCTTATAAGCTTTCAAGGTAGCTAGAGTGGCTTTGTGACACTTCTATCTGTTCTTCTTCTCTCAGATTCCTGGCATTTGTTCTACCTTTTCTGTGAAATCAAGTCCAGGTTCAGATAGGATATGTCCTCCCCTTTGAGTCTCCACAGTACCTTGTATTTTAACTATATGCTTATTTATCTCTCATTATTTCTACTCATTTTTTAGCACTTAGCTTTGTGTCCTGCATGTGGTTGGTATAAAGAAAATAATGATAGAATGGAATTCTGATTCATATGCTATGCCTCTTTCTGGCACACCATATTCACTCTAATCTTGGTGGACCTTACTCACCTAGCATATTTCTGGAATCCATGTTCACATTCTACAAAATCACAGTTCACATTCTACAAAATCACAGCCAATAGTATATGTTTGGGCTGCCATTGTTATCAAAATGATGAATTAACCATATAACGTGGATTTAAGGATTATCTAGTGCCTTAATTTCTATGTGTCAAATTCATTTAAAAACTTGTTACTACCTTCAAATACTATGTCGCAAAGAAGGCAGAGCAAAGAATTTAATTTACTTAACTTAGGCTATCAGAATTTTTTCACTGCAAAGAACCTAGATAGTCCAGTCCAGCCCCCTCTTTTCATAGATGAGCAAAGTGAGATTTGAAGTGAAGCACTGGAAACTTATTCAAGGTCATTCAGCTTTTCTTTTTTCTTTTTTCTTTTTTTTTAATTTATTTTTTTAAATTGAACTTTTATTAAATCATAATGTACCCCATCCATTTATGGGGTACAATGTGATGATTTAATATACAATGTGGAATGCTTAAATCAAACTTGATTAACATGACCATCACCTCACTTACTTATAATCTCACCTAAGGTGCACAATGCAAGGGTACATTTCAAAACAACTAACCGTAAAGTATAAATGTCTTACCACTCAGCTTTTCAATGGCAGAGCGAGCTATTGAACCCGGGTCTTCAGAGCACCATTCCACACAGGAACTAGAGCTTTCTCCCCTCTTAGTTTTAAATATAGTGGGATCCTACTTACATATTTCTTATAGAAATTCTTCCATTTATACATGTAATAAATATTTGTTTGCATCTGTAATAAATAAAACTGCCACGTATCTAAGTGGCCCAGTAACTATTTGTAATTTTTGAAAATGTATGCTTGATTAAAAAGACCAGATGTCAAATATCTGTTTGTAGCATCCTGTACTCTGCTTACCTTAAATACAGTTTCTATACTTAGCTCTTCAGACCACAATCCAAGTTCTCATTTTCTTGTTTCTATCATATTAGAACTACTGAGCAGATTTCCAAAAACAATCCACTAAATGAAGTTAGAGGGATAGAAGGAGGACAATCTGAAAAATATGAAGTGATTAAAAAACATTGTTCTAGCTAGTTGTTCAAATTCAAAAAAAAATTTAAAAACCCAATTAGACACAAAAGTCATAGAAAATGTGAACATATTGTGTTCCTTAAATAACCAGATGTTCTCTCCTTCCTGAAGGCAGTAAGGGCTAGGAATAAAGGTTTAAAACTATTGTTTTAAGTTAACTGTGAATTTTGCAAATCTGTTTTTACCCTTTAGCAAATAAAATTCTAATACAGAAACATAAGCAAAGCAATTTTCATTTTTTGGTGCTCTCTTATTTGGGTGTGTGTTGAAGTATTAACCTTATCACAAAGACTTATTACAAATGAAATACAGTACATGGATTACCATTTTAGATTACGCAGTAAGAATTTGACAGTTACCGTTTGTTTTGAAGACTAGAATATTCAGAAAAAAAATATTTCTGGTAAGTTCTCAAGCAACCCTTTTAGCAGTGACTATTATTGTATATGGAAGAAAATTGCTAGAAATAAGAAAATTTAATTTCACAGTCATTCTCGTACACAGAAACACTATAAAAATATAACATACAACGTACAATGCTTAGCCAATTCTGATTTGGCTTTTGTTTGGGGTTGTAATAAATTTTGTCTTTTTAAATTAAAAAAATAATTGTGAATTTTAGATTTCAGATTTTATGTAGGTATTTAAATTTTTATTCATTTCATTCAAAGAAAACCCCACTGTACATAAAACGTTTTTTTTCAATGTCAGATAATTTTGATAAAGTGTTATATGAACCTTGAAAAGTAGTGAATAGATTCAAACCTACACCAGTGGGTAACAATGTTGAAAATGTTCCTGTCCAGAAATGTGATTGTAATCCTTTGTAAAGGACCTAAAAACCACACATAGTGAACCCTGAAGGATGCTGCACTATATCCATTTAACAACTTTTCATAATGCTTCCATCAGAGGTTCTATTCAGATTTTCCAGTAGGTTTCTAATTCAATTTTTTGTTATGATTTCATGTTACAGAAAGATTGCTTGTGTTACTTCTGTCTTCTCTTTATCTTTTTTCTCCCCAAAACTAGAGTATTTCTTTGAAAACTGCCATTCTTTGAGATTCATTTGTTTTTATGTTTACTCAGTAACATAAGAAAAGCTGGTTTTTTCTTTCTTTCTGAGCTATGTGACTAAAATGACATTCTTTTTTTTTTATCACTAGATCACAGCCAATTAGATTTTTATTATAGTTGATAATTAGATATTAGTGACTAATCAGGCTTTTTTTTTTTTAATATTCAATCAGAAATAGACTTTTTTGACCTAGGTTAGCATTTTTTCTAGGTAAATAATGGCTATAAAACTAAGATTTATAAGGGATAATATAAAAATCTTTATTAAGTCAGTATTTGAAATTTATTATTTATTGCTTTCAGATAGTTCATAATGTAAGATCATGTGCTTCTCAAAACATTGAGAGTTTCCTAGGAGGCTTAAGTAATTGTAGTATTTTGAATTCATTCATTTATTTAATCATCTTTTTTGTGCATTTTCTATGCCCTGCGCACTGTTTTAGATTATGGTGATATACTGATAACCAAAAAAAGGTATAGCCCTTATCATAATAAATAAGTAAACAGACAAGAAAATACTATACTTACAGATTACGATGTGTTACAAAGAATGCAAATAGGATATCACCATTAAAATTATCAGTGAGCATAGAATCAGGGTTGAGAAAAGACCTAATTTAAGTGGGTCAGTCAGAAGGCCTTCTCCAAGCAGTTACCATTTTAGATGGGCGAAGAACAGAAGAGCCTCCAGAGAAGAGACAGCAACCACAAAGGCTCCAAGGTTGAAGAGAATTCTATTGGTAGAACTGAAAGCAGTACCACTGGCCTGGGACTGGGGGAACCTGGTTGAGACTGGTTAGTAAGCCAGGGAAGGCCTGTTACTGCTCTGTTTTTCCTGTGCAGTCTTACATAATGATATAAAGTAAACTCATTTTTGAGATCACATTTTGAAATTCCAGAGAGATTACTGAATTCTTTGTGATTCCATCCAATGCGTACGATATTCTGCTATAAACTACTCTTATCCTCAGCCGGGAGTTCCAAGAAGTCATCTTAAATGAGTTCCTCGCTTGGCAAGCACACTCACTAATGCAGACCTCTAGGCTGTCACATGGTCAGGCCAGTAGGTTATTGAGAAGACTGTGACTAGGACTCTAAACCCTTTTACTTTGATCGTTTAATGAAGAGTCTTGGCTGCCTTCTATATACTACGAGTCTGAATCAGTTTTGCTTTGCTTTATGTTGACATCATGCTTCACTGTGTAATGACAAGGGAATGAGACCATTCAGTTTTCTCATTTACCAAATTGAGAGCCTCACTAGGTCAGGAAGTACATCTCCAACAGCAGTAACCCAGTGTCTGCCACGGGAGGAAAGCTCAGCCTGCTGTGTTTATTGAGCAAGTCACTCCTTTTCTTCAACTGTAGATTGAGGAAACTGGACCACATAATTTCAGTGACCCTTCTGGATCTATTTTAGCAAGATTCAATTCAGCCCAACAGATACATTTTCTACTACCTTCTGAGTGCGGAGCACATAGACCAGTGAGTGGTTCTCAACCTTCCTAATGCCACAAGCCTTTAACACAGTTCCTGTGGGTCACAACCCACAGGTTGAGAACCGCTGACATAGACCAATCACAAGATAGTCTATGAGATTAGGACTCAGTACTCTATAGAAGGAAAAAACTAATTGTTATGGAGGGTAAGAGCATTTCAGAAAGAGCAGCCAATTCAGACTTAGATAATCACAAAGGCTTCTTAAAGGAACAGACATTCCAGCTGAGCTTTGAAGAATCTGGGGGAAGTGGGGAGAGAGATGTTATTCCAGCTTGAGAAAACAGGAAGCCAAGCTTCTGGGAGTTTCTGAAACAAGTGGCCAGGCTGAGCCTAGTAAGTAATTCTCTACCTAGTGTCACTAACCCCCTCCATGACCCAAAGAATGACTGTCAGCCTCTCAGTATCTCTGGTAGTTACAAACGCCAATCCTGAAAGTCCATGAAATGTGATAGGAGTCTTTATTTAATAGTGTTTTACGTAGCATTAATTATTAATTTATATAATGTTTAAACTTGCCTGTTACTATTCAACATAAAGGTTTTATGTGCCAGGGAAAGGTCAGTGTCAAAATGATCTCATTTCAATGATTTTTACTAGATAATATCAATGATAAATAGTAGTTCATAGTAACAATATTTGTTGAAAATAAGCATATCTTTGTTTAGTTCTTTAAAATCACTCTGGAAAGGCACTCTTGTTTTTTATCGGTTATCTTACAAGTTAGGATATCTTACAAGTAAGGGAAAATCTAGTTATAAGGGAGATATATTTAGGTAGACTACTGAAACCTTTAAAGCCATTGTCCTATGCATGTATGTTCAGAAAGTCACTCTAACACCCAAACGAAAAAGTATTAAAACGTATTACAGTGATGTGTCCCTGAGGTCAGGAATGAACTGTCTACCCTGCTTTACCACTGACTTGTTATTTTAACCCCAGGGAAATCATTTAACCTTTTGGTACCTTAAATTCAGGTTTATTAATTGTTCTTTAAAGGGTGATGTGTGGTTGGAAAGAGCTTAATTAGCCTATAATCTCTTAAACTCATTTTCAGCTCTAAGTACTGTGACAACCTAGCTAATCATTTATTTTTCTTCTTACACATGAAATAGTTTGTTCAAAAAGAAAAGGCATGCTTAGTGTTTGTCATTTTAAAGTTGTGGAGAAATTGAAAATTACAAATCATAAGTTACAACAAAAAGATTATAAACATAAAACTTACACAACAGAAAAAAGCATAGTTCTTTGTAATATAAGCAGTTATGGCCACACAAACATTTTATTTGTCTCTTAAGTACATTCGCTCAGTAAATATATGATTGCTAATTCAAAATGTTAAGTATATTGATTTTATAGGAAGAAATGCCAATACATTCGGGTAATAAACTGTATAGCTACAAAATATTGATGTATTTAAATAAGGGCCGCAATGGTTATTTCTGTCCCACTGTGAAGAAAAAACACAAAATATTTTATCATGGATAATTTTAAAGTATGTTTCATCTGATTCAAGCACCAATCTGATTACTATATTGGCAAGGATAAGTTAGTTATCCATACTGCAAGATTTTCTCTGTATTTCAATAGGGACTGGACCACTCAGGCGAACCTGGAGCAACCACAGCATCTGTGCAGCCAGCTCCTCTGGACAGATGCCTGTTTGGTGCCAGGAAGGAAGTTCTGCTCTCTCATTTGATAGATGATGAGCAAGTCCCTCATATACTAATAGTGACATTTTTCGAAGTGTCTTAATATGATTTGGAAAAGTTCTTTATTTACTTGGTTATTTTTCCTGGTTGTAATGATTAACTTTGTGGTTTCATTTCCCCCCATTGTTAATTTCTCCAAAATACTATATTTATTCATTTAGCCAAAATTGTTAATATGTGCCAATAGCATCTGGAATCTCTCAGAAGTCTTAGTTGAAATACATAAAGAAGAATGAATAAAATTCATGGCAAGTGAAATGACTATCACTTAGCTGATTCCTTGTCCTTCTTTAAGTCTTCAGATCCAGGCTTCTCAGTGAGGCCTACCTGACCACACTGCAGACCTCCCTGCTCTCATCACTATAGTGGAAAATTTACTGATATGGTTTTTTTCTATTATCTGTCTTGCCCTGAGAGCATAGCAACTCCATGAAGACAATATTTGTCTGTGTTATTCCTCAATATTTCCCAGGTATCTACAATAGTGAACGAATAGATGAGTGATAAACAGTGAACAGTGACTAATCACTCCAACCAAACCCTCAAGTTCTCTGCCAGAGGAGAAATTAGGATGTCCATTGCAATTCAGTTTAGCAGGTGTTTATTGCCTCCTTTGTGCTGGCTACTGGTGATATAATGAATTAGGGAGATAGAGTCTCCTTTTCAGAAAGCATGCAGTCTAATGGAGTGGATCTTAAACTGTGGCATACTAAAGAAGCACCTTAGGAAGCTTGTTTAAAAATACAGATTTCCAGATATTCTAATATAAACAGAACTGTGGTAGGACCCAGAACTCTGTATTTGTACTATTCCAAAACTGGTGGGCTATGAACAATACTTGCAGAGACAGATACTAAACAGAGAAAAAAGTTACTACACAGACTGAAAGCCAAACAACTAAAAACAGATGCCTGGGATCTAAACCAGTGGTCTCCAAAGCAAAGTATATGCCTACACAGTGACTATGTAAGTACCATCTAAAGGGGGTACAGGAGGAATATAATGAAACATCTGCTTATATTCATTTTTTCCCCAAAAAAGTGAAATTTATAACTAAGCATTACTACTTACTGTACAGATTAACACTGGTTCCTTCATGTGCTCAGTGTTGACAGTCTCGGTTCCCCTCTGAGGTCTCCTAAGGAAAAGAGGGATTTCCATATTCGAGGGGATTAACAGTGGTCCCCTCCCCTTCCTCCTCCATTTGCTTTCACTGCATGTGCTATTTCTGAGTGCCCAGTTAAGTGGATTTATGGGTTAAACCATCTTAAATGATGGTTTACTATATCAGAGAGATGTCAGGAGCCATGAACATCTATTGTGGGTTCACTAGGTAGGCTCCTACTAATGAACCTAAAAGAATTGCCAAATATAATTTGTTTTTGAAAATAGTATACTTTAATTCTGCTTACCTTTGTGGTGGTGATAAGTAGCTGTCAGTACTCTGGTACCATGCAAAATACTTTTGAAAACATAAACAATTTGTTGGTCTCTTTAAAGTAATGGTGATACTTTAATAATGAAAGTAAGAACTAGTTCAATGCATTCATGCTATGGAAATAATTTTCAAAATTGGATATTTGGAAATTATTTCATCTGTTTGTGATGTTCTTACCATAGATCATCTAAGTATGTCACTTACTAAAAACTCTCAGCGTACCTAAAACTTAGGGAAATAATATTCTAATTTAGCTAATAACTCACACCCCCCCCCGTCAGAAGAAGAAAATAAGGTTAGAATTTATTTTTCAGAATATTGAAATGCATCATCTTACAATTAGACTTTCAAAAAAGCTAATTAACATTATAAGGAAGGTGAAAATTCTATTGGCCAAATTTTAATAAAAACCTTGACAACTGGTGAGTTGCAAAGATTGTCATACTTCAACAAGGGCAGCTAATGATCTCTTTCTTCCATCCAGAGTTAGCTTTTTTCAGAGTATCAGTTACAAAAACTGACTTTCACAAAGCATGTAATGAAGATTTTTAAGAGGTAAAGAAGCATATTCAATCACATTTCTACTATGAAAAAATATATTATTAGGAAGAGCAACAAATACCAGTATAAGTAAACTACTATAAAAATTAATTTAAATATGACTTCATTTTTATTTCAATTTTGTTGTACATGTATTTTGAATTTTCTAATAATGCAAAAAAGATTAGTATAAAATAATATATGCATATGATGTGTAAATAAATATATACATAGCAAGGCTGCAATTGCCCCTATTTTTCATAAGCAAAAGGAAAAATCTAAAGAAGTTGAAAGACCCCTGGTTTATACCAGTGGCTCTTGAAAATTGATACAGGTGATTCTGACACTTGGCTAGGATGAGAATCTGGAGGCTGGGTCCCAACACAGTCGGGGAATGCAGTTTCGGGAAGACACAGAACATAATCTTACCCTTAGAATAAAGGCGTTCTCCTCAACTCCTCTAGTGGAAGTAAATGTTTTAATATCTTCTGGGCTTCTGAATTTCACTGAGAAGCATACATATTCCATCCAAGTTCTCAAGATGTGTTCTTGTAATACAGACTCATTATATACTTTCTCTAGATGGTTTTGTTATTTAACGTCCTTTAAGTATTCAGTTATTAGAATATTATGCAGTTTGTAATTTTACAGCTTGTGGAGATGCTTGAGATCATATAATTTTACTCTCATTTTCTCTAGAGGTGAAGTGAAATACCCAAAGTCATCCAGAATTCAATGGCAGAGTCAATACCTATCTCCCTGGATCCTGTTCTCAATCCCATTCAATCTGGAGCCATCTGTCTTCACTCTTGTTGGCCTTAGTCTCCTTGCAGATTCCAGTGCAATATGTCCTCATTATTCCCACACTCACTACTTCCTTCAATCCTGAATGACCACAGGAAAGTTAAAATGATCTCTTTGGTCGTGTGCAATGCGTTTCAGTTTGATTACCCTTACAACAATAGTGTTTACTTCTTTCTTCTTCATGGATAGAATATCAGATTCGAAAATTGATATATTATTTAATTAGTTTGCCAATTCTGGCCTCTAGGTTCCCAAAGAGTAATACCTAGTCAGATTGATGGGGGGGGTGGAAAATAAAATAATACTAATAATTACTTACTGTCCTATGCTGAAATTGACCTTTGAGTTGTTTTTTTTTTTTTTTAAACGATGTGGCTACTGTGGCTTCCACCCATATGAAAGATAATGAGACAAAAATAATAAAATGAAAAATAAAATTTGAACTAGAGTAAACCTGCTAGTTCAAAGAGTTAAGAGAGAATGTGACTTAGAAGGGAGATGAGGGGAAGAGAGACTGAGTGTTAGAATATGAATATATAAGAATCACATAGCTGAAAGAAGAAAGTCATCTTGAAAAACTTTTCTTCTGGAGATTAAAATGTGTATATCTACTACAATGATCATTGTATTTCATTGTTACAGTATATGTGTATTAGTGAGGTTGACCAGCTGCTGTAACAAATGAAATCCTGTGTTTCTATTGCTTACCACAGTAGATGGCTTTCACACAAATGAAAATCCATTGTAATTTGGAATGGGGTGTCTCAGAGTCATACAGTTCTTCAGGCTTCTGCCAGCTCTGTTAACATCAGCTTCAACCTTGCATGGTTTTCCAGCAGTTTGATATCCCCAACAGAATGCGACAATAGCATGGAAGTTCATGCATGGGAGGGTTTTATAGCCAGGCCTGCAGGTGGCCTGTATCATTTTCACATTCCAGTGGCTAGAACTCACTCCATGGCTACACCCGAGCCTTTGGAATCACATGAGCCTTTGGAAAATGTAGTTGATCTATGTCCCCAGGAAGAAGGGGAGAGTAAGCTTGGTGAGCAGCCAGTAGCTCTCTTGAAAATGGAAATGTTCTGGTTCCTCTGTTTCTTAGGTTCATGGAGATCTCTAAGGGAAAAGCTAAAAATCACAGTGGGAAGCTTGTGACCTTCATCTCAAAACAATGTTATTTTTGTCAGCAGTATCAGAAAAAACACATCTCTCAGAGATAGACCCCCCCCAACCGAGTTCACCAGTCTACTGTGCAAATCCATTATGAGTCTTTCTCAATCTGCTATAAGCTCTAGAAGAGCCACAAGACTGACATCCTCATTTCTCATGACAGCTGCCTCTTCTTGGTCATGAACTGTTAGGGGCTGAATGTTTTTGTGTTTCCCTAAAAGTTTGTATGTTGAATCTTAACCTTTCCCCCACCTCAGAGGATGCTCCATGTACATGTTTTAAGGTGGGGCCTTTGGGAGTGATTATAATTGCCATTAGTGCCTTTGTAAAAGAGACCCCATTCCTCCACGTGGGGACACAGCAAGAAGGTACCATCTATGAAACATCTATGAAAAAAGGAACCATCCCTTACCAGACAAAAAGTCTGCTGGCATCTTACATTAGACTTCTTGGCCTGCAAAACTGTGACAAATAAGTTTCTTCTGTTTATAAGCCAGTCAGTCTATGGGTTTGGGGGTTTTTTTGTTTGTTTATTTGTTGTTTCTTGTATAGTATCCAAACAAACTAAGACATAGACCTATGTGGGAGGCCATGTCATTATCAGATCACTTACAGTGAGGAAAAAAGCAAGCTATTAAACTCCTTATGACCAGCATAGTGTAGTTGACCTATGTGGAAAACTGAATCAGAACTGTGAAACTCCTCGGAGTATCTGCCATCAGGGAGATGCAGATGGGAGGACATATTTAGTAAAACCAGACTATGAGAGCCCAACATACCTACTTCACAGTAAGGGTGGTTTTACTGTGGTCCTGGAAATTACATAATCCATTAAGCACTGACTCACACTGGCTCTGCCTATATGTGCCTCTTTGACTGGCTTTAACAGCTTTTCTTTGCTTCCTTGGCAGACATCTTTTGATTGACATCTTTCTTTAGTATGTGTTTAACATATATGGAATATAGTCAAGTCTTGCTCACCTGGAAATGACCTAGTTTCTCAAGGAAAGCTTTGTTTACCTCTACTCAGAAGCACTTTGTATTAAAGGAGAATCAAATTTTACAGTTTTACTCTCCCTCAGTTCTTGGGTATACCTCATATTTCTGAGGTATACCTCCTAATTATTTTATATATATATATATAAATCCCCCCCCCCCCCCTTTGGTAAGGCAAGAGTCTCATCATGTCACCCTTGGTAGAGTGCTCTGGTGTCACAGCTCACAGCAACCTCAAACTCTTGAGCTTAAGCTATTCTCTTGCCTCAGCCTCCCAAGTAGCTGGGACTACAGGCACCTGCCACAATGCCCAGCTATTTTTTCTTGCATTTGTCATTGTTATTTAGCAGGCCCAGGCTGGGCTTAGACCCACCAGCCTCAGTGTATATCGCCGGCGCCATAACCACTGAGCTACAGGCATCACCCCTTTCCTCTCAGTTATTAATAGTAAGATTTTTAAAGAGGCAAATTGGAAATAATTGTTCCCTCCTCTTAACCGTTTTAAGGATACTGACACTGTAACATCTTTTTACTGCATGGCTGCTTTAGTAAATCACGAGTTCAGTTTTCATGTTTTTCTCTGCACTCTGACATTCTTAATGTTTTTCACAGCCCCTTCAACTTTATCCTCTGTAGTGTTTACTGAAAATGTGTTGTGGAAATATGAATTAATGAACTTGAAAGCTCTGTTTCACAGAATTCTCAGCCCCAGGTCTGCCCATCATGTTAGATGATGTGATTGTTAGTTATTTGATTCTTTCCAGCCTGTTTTTGAGGTTCTTATTACAGTACAAGTGCCTTATTTATCACTTCTCTCTTTTTCCTATAATAACAACAATAAAAATAGAGTATTTCAAATTTATTCTACTTAAAGTAGATATTATATGGTGTCTGCATGGTTTTAGGAATAGCAACATGTAGGAAAATTTGAAGAAGGCATGAAAATGACAGGAATAGTTGAAGTTATTATCACATAGCCAGGAAAGAGGTAAAACTTCTTTCTGGCTTCGTCTTCCCAGCCAGTATCTAGAGCCGTGGTTCTCAACCTTCCTACTGCCACAATGTATTTTCATTGTTAAAAAGGGGTCACAACCCACAGGTTGAGAACCGCTGATCTGGAGAGTCTAGCTAGATTTTTTCCTAATGGTTCCAACTATTATATATTGCATTTATAAGAGGAACCTCTGACGAGATTGTCAGCTATTAATTTGAAATCTACTACTTAATTAATTGGTAACATCTTATTTGAGCTCTCTTATTTGAACTTGCTTGAATTTGAGTTCTAGAAACTAACCAACTATATAAGAGATAGTATTTGGAATAGCATTGAATAAAATTTAGGACCTACACATTCAATAGGAATTGACCTCTGATTAAAACAAGGAAGGAGTGCCATACCAGTAACACACTTTGGTGCCCTAAAAGATTTCTTTGGAGGATTTAATGTGTGTTTATGTATGTATGTATGTATGTATATGTGTTTATTTTTCATTAAACTATCATTTTCTGCCAACTATTCCTTTTGGTATGGGAAAACAAAGTGGCATAGAGATGATGAACATTCTTTTTCTTTATTCTCTTCATTGTTTCCTTCTTTTCCTTCTTTTTTAAAATACAGATTAATTAGAAGCTTCTTGAAAAACAGAAAATGTAGAATATAATTTCAAGGAACATTTAAGAAAGACTATCTGTAGGGCTTAGTGAATAATTAGCTGTAGACTGTAAACATTTAGTTGCATTTTCCAGGTATTTAACTATTGACTGAGTTGGTGAGAAAATGTTCAGATGAGCAAGTTTACACTAGATAGAAGAAGGCTGGATAATGCATTCTGGATAATGCATTGGTTCTGCGAGGTGGAGGGATATCCAGGCAGATGTAGTAAGAAGGCAACTGGAGATGTATGTCTAAACCCCAAAGCAAGAATCTGGATCAGAATTACAGATTTGAGAGACTTGTGAGTCTCAGAACTTAAATATTTATTATAGTTGGGAGAATGTAAGTCGTTTCCAGGAATGATATATTGAGGAAATGAGAAGAAAGCTGTAGAGAAGTCATAGGAAATAACAATAGCAAAGAAATTATAGGGTCAAGAGGAAGGAACATATGGAGAAGACTTAGAAAAACCCTGAGAAGATGGAACTATAATTGCCAAAAGGTAGATAATTTCAAGAACATGGAAATGGTAAGTGACAACTGTTGTAGAAAGATCAACTGAGATTAAAAATAAATAACTCTGTTGAAAGTTGTTACCAATATTTGGTAAACACTCTCAAGGGGAAATAAAAGTGCCCTCTCAGATTGAAACAGTGACAAAAAATAAAAAGCAAAAATATTGTAGACAATTACAAAGGAGAGAGAAAAAGATAGCTTTGAATCTCGAGGTGGAAATGTGAGTAGGTCAGAAACACAGTGCTATTGTTGACAAAGGGGTGATTATCTTCAAATGCACAGAAAATTTAGCATTTCCCAATAAAATTCTAATGTGTTCAAATTTTTCTTAATTTGAGAACATCTGGAAATTTATGAAGTACTATTGAAGACATATAAACTGATTACTGAAGGAAATACAAAACTAGGGGAAAGGAAAATTGATAACAGTGTTCTTCATACTTTCATGAACCCCACGCAACTAACTGAGAACAACCACTGGTATGTGTAGCCAGAAGAGGTTCAAAGGCAGAACTAGATTCAGTTCCTGACTGTTCCCTTACATCTCATGTGACTTTGAGCAAACTGGTAACCATTCTGAACTTGTTGCTTTACTTATAAAATGGCAGAGTATTCTGTGAAATTTTTATGACTATGAGATAATGCTTGTAAAGGAACTAATGTGGTCTGGTACCTATTAGGTACCAATAAATAATAGCTGATACTATATGTGCTTTTTCTAAGAAAAAGAAGGAAGGCTGAATGAGCTTGACCTCATTTGTAACATTTTTAAGCTGTAGTTGGTTGGTTGGTTGGTTGGTTGGGTGATTCATTCATTCATTCATTTTTAGAGATGAGATGGCACTCTATCACCTAGGCTGGAGCTCACTTGCAGCCTCAAACTCCTGGGCTTAAACCATTGTCTTGCCTCAGTCTCCCAAGTAGCTGGGACTGTAGGCATGTGCCGCCGTGCCATGCCTGGCTAGTGATCTTTCTATCTATCTTTCTAGCTTTCTTTTTCCTCTTCTCTCTCTCCCTCTTACCCCTCATCTTTCCATACCTCCCTCCTTTCCCTTCCTTCCATAAGAGGTCTTGCTATGTTCCCCAGGCTGGTCCCAAACTCTTGACCTCTAGTGATAATTCTGCCTTAGCCTCTCAAGTAGCTTGGATTACGGGCACAAGTCCCCACATCTAGCTAAAATTTTCTGTCTAATTCACACCTCACAAATGAGTACACTCTTTCTTAAACCTTTGAATTATCCAAGTTTCAAGTTATAGAACAATTCCTAAATGATTTAAGGGTACAGTATATTATCATTTATTGATTTTTTTTTTTTTTTTTTTTTTTTTTTAGTTGTCTGTTGCTTCTTATGTACTTGTATATACAGGTACTCTTTGACAGTTCTAGTAGTATAGTCTAAGGAAAAAATCACATCCCAAGGAGAGCTCTAAGAGTGAGGACAGCAGCAAGTTCATCCTTTCCTCACTGAGCTTCCCCAAACAACAAAAACAGAGTCAGTGCCTCTGCATCTGTCACATTCTATCTCGACTTCTGGGAAGTCTTTCCTGATCTTTCTGAAATAAAATTCCCCTGTAGTGTAATATCATAAAAATCCTTTCTAAGCATTGATCACAGCCAGTCATTGCTGTGCATGATCATTCGTCTCATGCTTTAATAGAAGCCTTTTAGGGGCAGGGGCATGACTTTTGGTCCCTGGTGCCTAGCACAGAGGCTGACCCATAGGAACAGAAGAATTCACAGGGGAGTGGATGCATGGAGAGAGACAGAAGGATGTTTCTTTGTGTATCATCTTCACCCCAGCTCTGTGTTTTCTTAACTTTTCTTGGGTTGCCCTGCTTCTCCTTTCATAGTGCCATTTCACAATGTTTATTCCCATCCAGCTTAAATGGCACTCCTGGTTTTTTTTTTTTTTTCCTTTTTTTATTGTGGAGAAGGGGCAGGGAAAGAAGGCGGGGGAAGAGGTGAGTGACAGGGTCGGGCCAGTGGCATGGTACCACATTGGCTGTATCTAGGTAGAGGCAGTTTCAGGCCGGGCCTTG
>CAUYPK010163171.1:0-18602 GCA_963574355.1 Loris lydekkerianus | reverse complement strand
GATCCTGAATTCAATTTCTGACATCTCAGCTATTTGTTTGTGCATGGGGTCTTGTGCTGTTTCTGCCCCATTGATCCTTGGGGGAGTTGGTCTACTCTGATTATTCATATTGCCAGAGTTTTTCTGTTGATTTCACCTCATGATTGCTTTTCATCGTTGCCTCTGGCCATCCTCAGAGTCGGGGAGATTTCTCTCCAAGATTAGACGCCAGCGGGATCGCTCTATTGTTGCTGGATCTTTGTAGGGAGTGACCCTGTGTAGTTCCTCTGGGGCTGCTCCAGCTAGGGAGTTCTGGTTGTGGAAGCAGCTCTGGTGTTTGACACACCTGGATTCAGCAACACGGTTGGGGGTGGTGCGCACAGTTCTGGGAGTGCCTGGCGCACAGTGACTTTGGCACAGAGAACCCAAGGCTCTAGCAGTCTCTGGCCAGGAGAAGGGCTCTGCACAGAGGCAGGGAGGGCTCCAGAGGGCACGCAGCTACCAGATTCCCTGGCCAGATGGATGAGCTAGTGTGGAGGCTGGGAGGACACAAGGAGGGAGGATGCAGCGTTGCGTGGCTCCCGCAGTTCCTGGTCAGGGAATGCGGAGGCCCGTTGGGTGCAGGTCACCCGTTGGGGGTCGCTGCACAGCTCTTATGGAGGTCTGGGTGGTGCCAAGCCCAGGACTTTAAGGTTGTTATGAGCTGTGATGTCACGACACTCTACCCAGAGCAACACCCCAAGGCTCCAGTGTGCCAAAACCATCTCACTCTGCCCCTAAAGATTAAGGCTGTAAGGCAGTTCAGTCCCCACCTTTAGGCTGCTCAGTCACTAGGTTACTTTGTCCCGCCCTATCCTTGCTCTGGGACCCTGAGGGTGGAGCTTGTTGGGGCAGTTTTCTCCCAATGGCTTCCTGTGCCCAGTTCAGTGGCTTAGTCTGGGGCCCCAGACAATGCCCAGAGTTCTCCACACTCCTGCTCAAGCTCTCTCCAAGGCAGTTCACCTGAGTGCCAAGTCCAAAAACACCAAAACAGTTCACAGGTAAGGCCTTTCCGGTTTGCAGTCTCACTGCTGCTTGTACTTACAGTTGCCATCGTGATTATGTCAATCGAACACACGCAACCACTTGCCAGTTTTCAACTGTTTTTGTCCTCCTCTTGGGGTCCAGAAGTCCCTTGCTGTATCCTCAAAGGGATGATTATAGGCAGATCCCACCAGCCATAGATGCCTGGAGTCTTGTCTCCCCAGACTCGCTGTGCCCAGTTGCAGGGAAGCTGTTAGTCGGCTGCCATCTTTAATCCATTCCAAGTCATCTTATTTTTGATGTAAAATTCTACTTTGTGTAATTCCTGATAGTTCAGCCACTTATTTGAGACAATGTGAAAGAAACAAATACTGTGAAGTGACACAAAAATATAATTTAAATTAGAATCACAATGCTCAATTGCCAACAATGTTCAGTTGTTCAGATTTATCATGACATTTAGATGCTGAACTATGTGATTCATTAACAATTGCATATCAACACCCTTACTACCATTTTCTTTTGTCTGTCCTCATGCAAGTGGAGTGTCTTGAGTATTAAATGTTGTCTGAACCTCAAGAAAGTATAGAGGTAACTTTCTGTCGTCATTGTATGTTAAATTACTAGACCATTGGATTAACAAAAGAAACATTTATGACTAGCTGACCAGATTTTTGGCATCCCTTCAGCCAGTATCTTATAGGAATATTTAGCTCCCCTAAATTTATGTGACAAAGCAGATGTCTATTAAACCTTGGAGATTGCTAATAACTTTGTGATTCTCCCTTGCACTTTGTGTTTGTATGTGTTGCAGGATTCGATGACATCTTTGGTTCCTTTTAATTGTAATATTCTAATAATTTCAACAATTATGAGAAATAGTTGAGCTGTTTGCAGTGTTGACTGTGGGCAAATGTCAGGATCCCCACTAAGAATGTACAGTGAAGCTGCACAAAATAAAGAATACTTAGTCCAGGCAAACTGGTTCTCATGAATAGGCATAGTGAGTATGTGTCTTGGTACATTCCCTCTGCTCTAACCGGAAATGTCCTTTAGACCCTTTTTCTTTGTCCATGTTTCCCATTTCTCCAAACTTCATTGGCCTTTGGGTACCACATCAATAATAATACTTTAAGTAACTTGGTCATGCCCCCATCTCCTTGACAAACGACTACAGGTTTCTTCAAAGCTCCTTCTCCTAAGTATTTCTAAGATTTCAAGAGCTCTCTCATATGTATTTCTAAACAAGTCAGCTTCCACTGAGTGCAAGAGCACCCTCACCAGACTACCTGATGCTTTTCCTTGTTCTTATTTGTCTCTAGTATTACCCTTTGTTGATAGAAAAACCAACTGAAGGAACTAAGGAAATTTTACCAGATAATATGACTCCTTGGTATAAAGAGTATTTTTAATTCAAGGCTCTTAGAGATCAACATGCCCTTGGAAGGGGTTTTCTCTCTATCTGCATAAATCAGATGGACCCATCAAAAGAACAATTTGTTACCAGATGAAGAGGGTCCAGTCCACTGTCACTGTCAGCCAAATGCCAGGATGGGGTTTAGATCCCATAAGCTTTATTATCAGAAGGCCAGCAATTCTGGAGAACAGTGAGAGTAGCCTCTCCAAGACCATTCTGCCCTTCCATTTCTAAAACCACAATTTTGTACATAAAAAGTCAAAGCAAAAACCCTGTTAACCCTTATCTTAAACAATTTACTCTTATTTTAAACAATCAGCATAACCCATGACCCATAATAAACAATAATAGGCATAACCCATGACCCAAAACATTTATAATTCAAAAGTTAACCTCCTAAATCAGTTTTCCTAAACTCCTGTGGATATACACTTTTAGATTAAAGCTGATTTTACAAAATAACAACGGAAGACATGAGGTGCAGGTCACATCAGACCTAAACTGGCCAGACCAGCTGTGTTGTCTGAGCCCTAGCCTGACTGATTCCATCTTATTCTCATTACATGTGGTCTCAAATCAATTCCCTTCTCCTCCTTGTTATCTCAATATATTGCAGGAAAGATATATAATACCTGTCTCTCAGGTTAATTTCTAAGTCAATATGTTTCTCCCTATCCATTCATTCTTCTAAGCATTTATTCATCCTCCCTAGCAAGCACTTATTGCCCCTAAACACATTTACCTATCCTCATTTTCCCCTCCCTTCTAAAAGGAGGGCACATAAATTTCTGGACTCTATCAGGATATTGTATAATCACTCTGTGATTCTCCCTGTGCATACAGTAAATAAACCTCTTTCTCTTATTTGTCTGCCTTAATTGTAAGTTAATCTTTCAGCAAACTTGGGGGGTAGTTTCCTTCAGTCCCACATTGTGATTATGTTGTTTTATAGTAAGTTTTAAAATCAGAAATTGTAAGTCCCTCAACTTTTTTTCCCCCCAAGAATGTTTTGGCTATTCTTAGTCCCTTGCAATTCTGTATTAATTTTAGAATAAGCTTGTGAATTTGTACAAAGAAGCCAGCTGGAGTTCTGATAGGGATTGTGTTGAATGTGTAGAACAGTTTGGGGAATATTGCATCTTAACATTAAGTCTTCAAATCCATTAACAAGGGATGCTTTTCCATTTATTTAAATCTTTAGTTTCTTCCTACAAGTTTTTGTATTTTTCAGAGGGTAAGTTTTGTACTCATTTGGTTAAATTTATTCCCAAGTATTTTATTCTTTTTGGTGATATTGTAAGTTAATTCTTTTACTTATTTCAGACTGTTCATTGCAAATGAATAGAAACACAAGTGACTTTTATATATCAATACTGTATCCTATAGCCTTGTTGACTGTGGGAGGCAGATAGGCTGATGTCTCTGTAGGGTGCTTCAATCCAGGTTAAAGTGTTACTGGAATTTTGCTCTTCCGAGGTCCTTGGTCTCGGGACTCGAGGAATGAGTCCACAAATCATAGATCAGTGGCAAGACAGAATTCTATTTAGAAATTAGAAAGGAATACAGAAGAAAAAAGCACCAAAACAGGATTCTATTTAGAAATTTGAAAGGAATACAGAAGAAAAAGGCACCAAAGCTTCTGACAGAGGGAAAGAACTGAGGAGTCTCTACATGGGCTTTTATCTAGGGTTATTAGGTCTTGAGAATTTACACTTGGCTAGGACTTGCAAATAGAAACACGTTTTCATCATTAATGAGTGTTATTGACAAAGGAATGAATGCAGTCCCTTTAGCTCAGGCCAAAAGGTCAGGGTGTTCCCTTCATGAACTTTTCTAAGCCTAAGAAAACTGGGGTGCCCTATCCAGCCTTGAATGGGAGGAACCCTGTATCAATCCTCCCTCTCCAAGTAGAAACTCTAACTGCTTATTAGGGAAAAGGGACTACGACTCAATCTAACTACTTGCTGCTGGACTGGGCCATGATAGAAGGGGACAGTTAGGGTTTCTCTGGAGGGAGGGCAATCCAGGGGTCCATAATAGAATTAGGTCTTGGACTAGAACCATCTTTACTGTTTGTGGCTGGATGACATCATCTCTGCAAGACACAAATCTGGTTAACAAATTAAAACGTAAGGGTAAGCAGTGGGAGGAGGGAGTTAATTACAGTGCTATTGGTGTCCATTACAATGAATAACTGCTACTTCTTGTGGAACATGAACAGCTTGTAATAACCTGTCTATTTCATGATGATATTTTATGGAGGAGCCATTGGAAGTTAGGTATTGTCTTTCCTTCCAAATAGCAGCATGGGCATGTAAAATGAGGAAGGCATATTTTGAGTCAGCGTATATATTGACTAGTTTGTTTCTCCTAAAAAGCACAGGTTAAAGCTGTTAGCTTGGCTAATTGGTTTCTGTATTATGGGTATTATCCCATTCTTAGCATGTGCTTTTAGAGGATATTGTTTTTGACTGGAATAGATGGTGGAATTTTTTTTAACTTAATTTGGACTGGTTGAGCATATTTTGCTCTTCCCACCTGTCCCTCAGTAGCCCACACTTCTGGGTTAATTTCTGTCTCTAATAAGGGAAGGCATAGTATAAGTTCTTATTCCATAGTCATATAAATGGTTGTTCCTGCTTTAGTTGGTATGTCCCTCCCCAAAAGGGGAGAAGGACTTTCAGGCATGATTAGGAAGGTGTGAGAGAATAGTTAGGCACCCCAATTTCAGCTTAAAGGCTGAGAGAAAAATTTGGTAACTGGCTTTCCAGACACCCCCTGTATAGTTACAGTTTTGGGGGATAAAAGACCAGGGTTAGAGAGGAATACAGAAGAGGTTGCTTCAGTATCCAGAAGAAATTGTCTCCTGGCCCTCCACTATGAGGCAGATCTGGGGCTCTTGAGGGGTGATGACACAAGCTGGAGCCATGAGAATCTGCCCCGGGCACCCTCAGTCCAGTTTAGGCATTGATGAGATCCGTATCCCAGGAGGCCTTCACCTCTAAGGACAAACTACCCTCCAGTGGTCACCCTTGCATTCTGGACAGGGGCCAGGTGGCTTGCCAAGCTGGTGGTGCTGCTGGGGGCAGTCTTTCCTGAAGTGGTCTGGCCACATTGGAAGCACTTGTTCTTAGCTCCTCTGGCTTCCCTCTGCCTCTGAATGGTGCCCGTTTGTCAAAGTACCATTACTAGAGTTGTCATTCTTTTTCTATTACTTCTTTTTTCCCTCTTCTCCTGCTCTTCATTATAAAAGACCACTGTGGCTGTTTTAAGAAGATTGTCCAGGTTATGACCCAGGCCTAGAGCCAATTTCTGGAGTTTTCTTTGAATGTCTGGGGCCGCCTGAGTGATTAAATTTTTTACAATAATTTGGCCCTCTAAAGAGTCGGGTTTCAACTGAGTGTGTTTTCTCATTGCCTCCCTAAGCTGCTCAAGAAAGGCTGAGGGACTCTCTCTTTGTTCCTGGTAAATAGTACACAACTTAGAATAAATTACAGGCTTTTTTGTGGATCGATGTAAACCTTCCAGGATACATGTTAGAAAATGTTTTCACCACCAGTCACCTTGTTTCTCGAGGTCCCTTTTGGGATCCTCAAAGGGACTACCTGTCTTCCTGTTGGGTATCTGTCCCTTTCCTCAGAAGATATACTGGTATCAGTATTGTCCATGCACCACAAATCAGTCCACTTTCTGGCTTCATCCAAGACTTCATTTGTCTCATTTAGGTGGGTTTGAACTAGGTGGTGACAGCATTTTCTCAAGAATCCCTGGTCATTTAGGGAAGGTATTACAGCTAGGAAAGCTGGATCTGTTTGATAAATTTTAAACAGTTGTGGTTTGTTTCTAAGAAAAAAGAAATCTTACACATAGGTAATTCAGACCATTTCCTTTCCTATTTACCATAATTTAGAGTACCCTCTAGTGGTTACCGTTTACCATTGGAGAGTTCATACTGAGGCCAGGCCTGGGTGCAGAAGAAAACCACACATTCCTTTTTCAATGTCTGTGGATCAAACATGTCCTAACATAGCTCAGCAGGGTGTTCCAGCAGCACAGGACAAGAAATCAGGTATTTGGGAGCCTGGTTCCACCTGATGAAAGTTCTCTTGGCAAGAGACTATGCTACCTGGGTGTTCTTTTAGAGAATGAAACCCATCTGTGTGAAAGAACAAACATCCAGCATCTTAATCAATCCCACCCTATATTCTTGGGTTGTCAAAGCATCCTCTGACCAACCCAAGAAACATTCCAGCCAAAGAAAAGGAAGCATCCTTTCAATGCTTGGGGAAGAATCCCTGAGGAGAGTGGCCTCTTCAGCCCCTGCGCTTGTCTAGATTAGCCACTCTTACTAATGTAAGCGCTTTGTATCCACTGGCTTTTCTGTGTTTATTACTTGTTGGCAGCACAGCTTCGAGAAAACTGTATCAGGGAGCCTGGTCCCAACTAAAGCAAATTCTGCCCCTTTCTGAGCTTTCCCCAGAGCATCAAAGTGGGGATGAGCCCTGACCTGGAGAAAATGGCTGTGCGGTCAGCAGCCACACTATGTGCTTTCAGGGGCAAATGGCTATCTAAATTATTAGTCTCCATTATCATGATTATAGGGAAAAACAGGATAGAGGTTAAGTGGTCCCCTTGCTTACCACAGATCTTCTATCCTGGCTGAGCCCCCAAATACCTTACTGGAATTTTGCTCTTCAGTAGGTCCTTGGTCTTGGGGATTTGCGGAATGAACCCATGGACCACAGATCAGTAGCAAGATAAGATTTTATTTAGGAATTAGAAAGGAATACAGAAAAAGAAAAAGGCATCAGAACTTCTGGCAGAGGAAAGGAACTAACTGACGAGCCTCTACATGGGCTTTTTAATCTAGAGAGGTCTTGAGAATTTATACTTGGCCAGGACTTGGCAAATAGAAACAAGTTTTCATTGTTAATGAGTGTTATCGACAAAGGAATGAATGCAGTCCCTTTAGCTCAGGGCAAAAGGTCAGGGTGTTCTCTTCATGAACTTGCCTAAGACTAGTAAACCTGGGTCCCCTGTCCAGCTTGAATGGGAGGAACCCTGATCAAAAGCATTTAGATGGGCCATCTTTGGGGGCTTCTTATCAAGACCACTGAAGATGAAAGGAACACCAAAGGAGCACTGAGGCCGCCTGACAGGGTAAAGTCATCAAGACCATCCCTGACTGGAGAATCATCAGGTGGGGCGAGGCTAAGCAAGTGCTTGAAACTCCTGATCAGCAGTTAGATTGGGGAAACTGGTTTGTCTGCCCTGGGGGTGTGTGTGAAACTTGTTTTCCCCTCCCCCTTTCTAATTATCAGCTGTTGGTGATAACTTATTATTCTATAGTTCTGATTACCCAGCTGTTGCTTTTTACCCAATCTTCCTAAGAAACTTGGATTCCTTTTTTTTTTTTTTGAGACAGAGTCTCACTAGGTCACCCTCAGTAGAGTGCAGTAATGTCATAGTTCACAGCAACCTCTAACTCTTGGGCTTAAGCAATTCTCTTGCCTCAGTCTCCCAAGTAGCTGGGACTACAGGTGCCTGCCACCACGCCTGGCTAAGCTTGGGATTCTTTTAACCTTATTTTGTCACCTTTCCATTTTGCATGTATGCTTTGTGTTAGAGATCAATAAAGGTTTTTTTTTTTTTAAATTCTTGAATCATTTAATGATAAAATATAGCACATATAAAATAATTGTTCAATTTGTAGAACACCCTTAGAACCACCACATGGATGTGCATACAGAATTTTGCCAGCCACCCCATAACCCTGCTTGAGAGGGTTGCTGCATTGTCTCAATCTGCCACTTGGTGTGTGAGTCAATGTACACTTCTCCAGGATACCCAGACTTTATACACTAAGTTGGTGTAAGTCTTGTTTCCCCAGCATCATCTCCCTTGTTGACCCCCAACCCAGGTTGGGGTCCCCAGGAAACCTCTACAGTTGACCATGTTTATTAGCTTTTTTTCCCATTAATAATATCCTGGTATTGTTTATTAGTTTTATAGTTTTTTAATGGATTCATTGTGATTTTCTGTATACAAGATCATGTCATGTGTGACTAAAGATAATTTTCTATCCTTCTTCCTTTTCAATATGAATGTCTTTCATTTCTTGTTCTTGTTAAGTTTTCTTTGTTAGAAACTCCACTACAATGTTTTGAACAACTGACAAGAGTGGAATCCTTTTCTTGCTCCTAATCTTAGGAAGAAATCAGCCAGTCTTTTTCCATTAAGTGTGACATTAGCTATGAGTTTTCATAGATGTCCTTTATCACTCTGGAGATGTACCTTTCTAGTTTTATTAATAAATTATATCTTTTAAAACAAAACATCTGCAGTTAAATTTAGGCATTAAAAATTACTATTTCTCTATTACTAAAAGACTTCATTTCTCTGGTTAATATTTCAGAACATAGGAATCCCCTAATCTTTTAAAGCAATTTTTATAACCTTTAGCCTGTAGCTAAAATCTCAATAAATTTTTATTTTTTAGCCCCAATCTCTTAAACTACTTCTTGTGTTACCTACTGGTTATATTAAAGTGTATTTACATGTGAAGTCTTAAAATCAAATACTGCATTGAGTAGGAATTTAAAATACTAAGTGACTTTCTTTAGCATTCCCAAACTATAAAATAGGTTAGAATGGAACCAATATTCTTCCTGTAATATATCCTCAAAATATAATAAAGAAGAAGCTAATCTTTATTCTTGGGTCTTTTATCTTTCTCATTCACCTCCAATTGTCTCATGTACCTTGTGTCCAAGGTCTCTGGTGCCTTTGGCAATACCTTGTCCCAGTTTTAACTCAACTCACTTGATACAAAGCAGCTTCTATCCCCATGCAACAATAATGCAAAGGAAGCCTCTGTAAATATTATACCTATGTGTGGAAACTAGTAGAATTACAGCTCAGCAAATTTAGTAATTTAAGATTCCTGGGCCAGACACGGTGGCTCATGCCTGTAATCCTAGCACTCTGGGAGGCCAAGGTGGGTGGATTGCCTGAGCTCACAGGTATGAGACCAGCTTAGGGAAAACTTGGGGAAAATGCGAGACCCTGTCTCTAAATAGCCAGGTGTTGTGGTGGGTGTCTGTAGTCCCAGCTACTCAGAAGGCTGAGGCAAGAGGATTGCTTGAGCCCAAGAATTCGAGGTTACTGTGAGCTATAACACCACTGCACTCTACCAAGGGCGACAAAGTGAGACTGTGGATCAAAAAATAATAATTTAAGGTTCCTCTTTTAGAAGTTAAATCATGGGAAATATTTCAAAGGTAGGTAGATTGCATGCAGCCAGAGGGTTGTTTGGCGTTATTCTAGTACTTGGAGAAATACCGTCCTCATGAACCAGTAAGGAAAAAAAAAAATTGTAGAACTTGGAGAAGTGAATCATTTCTGGCTCCACCCAAGAAGAGACTCAGCTCAAAAAGATAATCAGACTTTCTGCCACAGGCAGAAGTAGAAGCATGGATGTTTTGAATACCAAGGACTACTCAAGAATTATGCTGAATGTGTTAGGAATGCTTTTAGTTGAAAATAACAGAAAACCTGATTAAGAGTGGATTAAGCAAATAAGGATTTATTTTTCTCACATATATCTGATTCCCAAAGTGTGGTCCATAGATTCTGGTGGGTCCTTGAGAGCCTTTAAACAATAATTATAAAATATTATTTGCCTTTTTACTGACATTACTTTTTGTGCTGACATTTGTATCCAAAATGCTAAAGGAATGAAGGCTAAAACTACATCAAAGGGATGGAACCACACTGTGCTAGCAGTACTCACTGTATTCTTCACTGCTATTTATTAAAAAAAAAAAATAAATAAAAAAATAAATCAGTTCCACCTGAGAATTTTCTTGAAGAAGCAGTAAAAAGAACTATTAATATTATTAAATCTCAGCCCTTAAGTACACATATTCTCAATATTCTGTGGAATAATTTGGGGTATTTTAATAAAGTACTTCTGGTACACACTAGAGTTTAATGGTTGTCTTAAGAAAAGAACTTGTACAACTGAGTAGTGAGCTGAATTGGGTGCTTTTTTATGAAACACCATTTTTTACTTTAAAGAGTGACTTACAGGCAAACTGTGGTGATACAAACTTGAGTATTTGGCAGATTTTTTTTTTTTAAATGAACAAAAAGTGAGCCTGTCATTTTATGGAAAAAAAAAAAAAACAGAAATTATTTGTTGCCCATCATATTATTAAAGCTGGGAGGGAGGAGGTAAGATGGTTGACTGGAGCCAGCTTTCCACAGAGACTCCCATCCAGAAGGAGAGTTAAAGGACAGAAGTTTATCAAGTAAGCTTATGGTTTGGAGCTGAGCCAAAGGAGAAGATTGAAGAGTGCACATCACCCCTGCTAACGTGAGCTGCAACCCCAAGAAAACAAACGATAGGTGCAAAACCCATCACAAAGTGGATGTGAGTCCTCTCCATGAGAACAGCTCTCAGTGTACTTTCTACAAATAAGCAAGCAAAGTTCAGATCTCTTCTTTGTCCATTCCATGGGAGATAGCCATGAAAACCTGGATCTCCTTCCCCAGAGAGGACCAACTAGTGTGCCATGGCACTCTCCCTCCAGACATAAAACTGAACATATACTCTACCCGCAATTCTGAACTCCCAGCACTCCCCTCCACTCCCACCCCGAGGCCTGGAAGCCTGTCGCCTGCTGACTCTTGGGCATTTCTCAAGAGGTATGGACAAGGTGTGGGCTGTTACAAGTCTGTGCTGAATCAGTAGCATGGGTATAAAGCAGGATTGGGGTATAAGGGAGCCATACATGAGAGGGAGAAATGGTGCCCTGTGGCACAACACAGTGGTGGTGGCATAGTGGTGATATTTTGGAGAAACACTTCCCGTCTCTCTTAGCAACCAGAGGGAGCCAGGCCTCTACTCCGGAAGAGGAAACACAGCCATGGAAATGCAGGCCCTGTGAGCAAAGGGTATGCCTGAGGCAGTACCTGCCCAGGCTGGGTGTGGCGGGGATGGAGACTAGAATACATGCACACAGAGGCAGCATACTCCCAGGACAGGGCTGAGTCAGAATTATTGCTTTTGTTAGCCCAAGATGCACCCAGCCCCCAATGGAGCATAGCTGGGACAAAAGTAGGCATGGCAGTGGCATCAGCTCAGGGAGGGGCAGGAACTGAGAGCCCTTTGTGAGCTCTAACCATGCCCACCACAACACAGAGTGCAGTGGAGACAGAGACACCAGCTCCGTGAGAATTGACACAATGGCAGCAGCACAGGGTGCCAAGTTGCAGTTTCTGTGAACTCAAACAGCACCTGAACCATAGTGGAATACAGCTGGGACACAAGCGCAAATTCCACAAGAATATAAGTGGCAGCAACATTAATATGGGGGCAGGGATGGAATTGAGAGACACTCCCCAGCTTCCATTAAACACCCGAGGTAGTCAGGCTCCAGCTCTCCCTGCTGGTTGGTGGCAGTGTGGTGGCCTGGCCGGGGAGACATAGATCTCCCTGTGACTCAGGCAGGTGCAAATCCCTGGAGCATCTGCTTATTAGAGGGAACTGGGCCACAGCCCTGCAGGGTCACCAGTGACTGGGTGTGACAGAGGTGCAAGGTGGAGAAGGAGGCATCAGCCTTCCCAGACTAACTCATTTGCTGGGTGGGCCCTCCTGATTCCACAGAGCACCGGAGCGAGCCACACTTGAGCTGCCAGCAGACACTTGCTATCTAGTTGCTGGAGACCTTTTGAACTCTCCCACTTGATTTGGAACTCTTGACCTGGGCCAATCATCTGAGGACCATCCAAAGTGGCACTCTGGTTGTGTTGTTGTTGGAAGGTTTGATATTCCTTTTCCAGATGTTGCCTGTGGGGGGTAGGGTTTCTTAGTTGCTTGTATTTCTCCATAGCTGACATTTCAACACAGAGTTGCCGATTCACTAGGATTGGACAGAGACCATCTGAATATAAGAGAGAGGCACCGGGGGGCACCTGTGGCTCAGTGAGTAGGGCGCCGGCCCCACATACCGCCGAGGGTGGCAGGTACAAACCCGACCCCGGCAAAACGGCAAAACAAAACAAGCGCTGGGCATTGTGGCAGGGGACCTGTAGTCCCAGCTCCTGGGGAGGCTGAGACAAGAGAATCACCTAAGCCCAAGAGCTAAAGGTTGCTGTGAGCTGTGCTGCCATGGCACTCTACCGAGGGTGACAAAGTGAGACTCTGTCTCTAAGGAAAAAAAAAAAAAAGAGAGAGAGAGAGGCACCTAGCTCCACCACACCAAGCATGTCCCCAGTGTTTCAGACTGTAGTACTGTATGGGTCCTTTGCAAAGCCTTAGGGGAAAAGCTACAGTCACCATTCCCAGCTCTTGGGCAAAGGGCTGGTTAATCACTACTCCAGGAGACCCAAATCAAATTTCACCTTACCTGCTCATCTAGCCAAATGGTGAAAAATAATCATGAGATGGAATCAGCAGAAAAACTCTGGCAACATGAATAATCAGAGTAGATCAACTCACCCAAGGAATGACAAGGTGGACACACCAGAAGATCCCATTCATAAACAAATGGCTGAGATGTCAGAAATTGAGTTTAGAATTTGGATGACAAATAACGTTAACAGAATGGAAGTAGGGTTGGAATTAGAAATTCTAGGAATAATTCGAAAGTTGTCTCAAGAATTCAATGAATTCAGTTCAATCAAGGCCAGCCCTGGGCAGGGCAGTGCTTCTGCCGGCGGGAGGCTGTGCTGGGCTGCTCGGCAGCACCTGGCACAGTCGGGAACTGGAACCCTCAGCCATCTTTGGCACAGCGGATGAAGGGGGCAATGGAGCTGAAGCCTGAGCTGCTCCTGCACGAGGCCCTCGAGAATGTGGAGGCAGCACAGAGCTACAGGCAGGAACTGGGCCATTGGCTGCAGGGGTTGCAGGAGGCACAGAGGCAGATCAAAGACAGTGCATCACAGACAAAGGATGTTCTCAAACAGCATTTTGATGATTTAAAGGGAACCCTTGGGAAGCTCCTGGATAAGCAATTGGTGACCTTTTGCAGGAGGTGGATGTCATTGAACAGGAGACCATTAACCACTGGATGGCTGTCAGAAGCTCATAGAACATGGAGTTAACGCTGCAGAGGACTTAGTCCGAGAAGGTGAGATTGCCATAGTTGGTGATCTAGGAGAACAAAATGAAAAACTGTGGAGCTTTACCAAAAAGGCCTCACACATTCAGTTGGACAGCTTACCAGAAGTGCCTTTATTGGTTGATGTGCCTTGCTTATCTGCTCAGTTGGATGACTCAGTTCTTAACATAGTGAAAGACCACATTTTAAAGCATGGAACTGTAGCATCTCACCAACCAGTACAGTTAGAAGAACTAATAGAGAAGCCTGGAGGCATCATAGTACGATGGTGTAAGGTGGATGATGACTTTACAGCTCAAGATTACAGGCTCTAGTTTTGTAAATGTACTTCAAATCATTTTGAGGATATATATGTAGGTTCAGAAACTGAATTCATAGTATTGCACATAGACACCCATGTTGATTATCAGTTCAGTCTGTGCCCTAGGAAATGGCTGACAGGAGTGGAGTCCATGGAGCATCCCCCAGATAGGTCATTCTACATTGGTGCCTCTTGAGTGGATGACTGGTTTTGGGGGGGGGTAAAGCCTCAGCAGTCGAAGAAATGTAGCACTCCAGAATGACTCTGAATCCTCAGGTGTTCTCTACTCCAGTGCTCTAACTTATTTCTGTGGGCAGACATTGACATTCAGAGTTGAAACTGGGGGGCAGCCAGACAGAAGAGACAGCATAGGAGTGTGTGCAGAAAATCAGAATGGATATGAGTCTCTGCAGTGGGATCAAGCTGTGTGCGTTAGTACAAATGGTGCCATTTTTGTAAATGGAAAAGAAATGACTAATCAGTTGCCTACAGTTACTTCTGAATCCACTGTAACATTTGATGTTGAAACTGTGACTCTAGGAACCACCAATAATAATGAAGGTGGAAACTTCAAGCTTTGAGTAACTATTAGCTTGAATAACAGAGAAGTGGTTTTTGATTGGTTACTTGATCAGTCATGTGGTTCTCTTTGCTTTGGATGCTCATTTTTCTATCCTGTATGGAAAGTGTTAGTGTTTTAGATTTTTGGATACATGGCTTTGGCTTTCAGGGTTGAATGTACCTGTTCTCAGTCCAGTTCAGTTGTAACTGATAAAAAAACAGTTTATTTCAACTCACAGGCCATTGGAAATGGAAGGTGTTTATTGGATCCTTTTTGTGATATTTGAGCAGTAAGCAACTTAAATGTTGTGGACAAAGCCATAGTTTAGTCAATTTTGCTTTTAGTATACCTTTAATTGAAATATCATATCACAATAAAAATCAAACTGGCTTAAAAAGTGTAAAAAAAAAAAAGAATCCAATGAATTCAAAGACAAAAATCACCAAAGGTTTTGACACATTGAGGCAAAAATTTACAGCCCTCCAAGATATGAGAAAAACAGCATAATCCCTCAGTAACAGAATGGAGTGGGCAGAAGAAAAGATTTCTAACATTAAAGACAAAGCTTTTGAATGCTCCCAAACACTCAAAGAGGAAGAGAAGTGGAGAGCAAAAATGGATCATTCTCTCAGAGCATTGTGGAATAATTAAAACAACAACAACAACAACAACAACTAATATTTGCCTTATAGGAATTCCTGAAGGCAATGAGGTTGCCTCAAAAAGCCCAGATGTTCTGCTCCAAGAGATAATTGAGGAGAACTTCCCAAACATGGCAAGAGATTCTGAAATTCAGATAGCAGTTTCAGTACCACAGCATCACTCAATCCAAATAAAGCATCTCCCAGACACATTGTAAATGTGAAAATTCTGAAAGCAGCCAGATATAAGAAAACCATATCCTACAAGGGGAAGAATATTAGAATGACAGCAGATTTCTCTGCTGAAACTTTTCAAGCTACAAGAGGATGGTGATCGAACTTTAACCTCCTAAAACAAAATAACTTTCAACCCAGGATCCTCTATCCAACTAAACTGAGTTTCCTTTATGATGGAGAAATTAAATACTTTAAAGATATTCACATGTTGAAGAAATTTGCCATAACTGAACCAGCTCTCCAGTATATTCTCAGACCCATCCTCCACAATGACAAGCACAATGTTCTACCACGAAAGTAAACTAACTCAGCAACTTTTGATCAAATTCCAACTTCCATAGTGGTGAAAGGATTAAAAATGTCCACTGGACTTTTGAAAAACTCGATATCCAAAATGCTGCCACGTTATCAACTCTCAATTAATGTGAATGGCTTAAATTGTCCTCTAAATAGGCATTGGTTGGTTGACTGGATACAAAAACTCAGGCCAGATCTCTGCTGCATACAAGAATCTCATCTTACCTTAAAAGATAAATATAGACTTGGAGTGAGGGATGGACATCCATAATAAAAGCAAATGGAACTCAGAAAAAAGCAGGTGTTGCAATTTTATTCACAGGTACAATAGGCTTTTAAACCAACAAAATGAAGGAAAGATAAGGTTGGTCACTTCATATTTATTAAGGGCAACACTCAACATGATGAGATTTCAATTATTAACATTTATGCACCCAACCAGAATGCACTTCAATTTATAAGAGAGACTCTAACAGACATGAGCAACTTGATATCCTCCAAAACCATAATTGTCAGAGATTTTAACACGCTTTGGCAGTGTTGGATAGATCCTCCAATAAGAAGCTAAGCAAAGAAACTTTAGACTTAAACTTAACCATTCAACAATTGGTTTTAATAGATATCTACAGAACATTTCATCCTAATAAAACTGAATAGACATTCTTCTCATCAGCCCTCAGAACATATTCCAAAGTTGATCACATCTTAGAACACAATTCTAACCTCAGCAAATTTAAAATAATAGAAATTATTCCTTGTATTTTCTCAGATCATCATGGAATAAAAGTTTAACTCAATAACAACAGGAATCTAGATGCTCATACTAACTAAATAACCTCATGCTGAATGATAGCTGGGTCATAGATGAGATATAGAAGGAAATTAGAAAATTTTTGGATCAAAACGATAATAAAAACACAAATTACCAGAATCTCTGGGATACTGCAAATGCAGTCCTAAGAGGGAAATTTATGCAATTGCAAGCCTTCCTCAAGAAAAAGGAAAGAGGCAGTTAACAACTTTATGGGACACCTCAAGCAACTGGAAAAGGAAGAACATTCCAAATCCAAACCCAGCAGAAGAAAAGAAATAACCAAAATTAGAGCAGAATTAAATAAAATTGAAAACAAAAGAATTATACAATAGATCAATAAATCAAAAAGTTGGTTTTTTGAAAAGGTCAATAAAATAGATAAACCTTTGGCTAACCTAACCAGGAAAAAAAGAGTAAAATCTCTAATTTTATCAATCAGAAATGACAAAGACAAAATAACAACAGACTCCTCAGACATTCAAAAAATCCTTAATGAATATTACAAGAAACTTTATTCTCAGAAATATGAAAATCTGAAAGAAATAGACCAATACTAGGAAGCATGCAACCTTACTAGACTTAGCCAGAATGATGTGGAAATGTTGAACAGGCCTATACCTAGTTCTGAAATAGCATCAACTATACAAAATCTCCCTAAAAAGAAAAGTCTGGGACCAGATGACTTCACATCAGAATTCTACCAAACCTTTAAAGAGGAACTGGTACCTATATTACTTAACTTTTTCTAAAATATAGAAAAAGAAGGAACACTACTCAGCACATTCTATGAAGCAAACATCACCTTGATCCCCAAACTAGGAAAAGACCCAACAAGAAAAGAAAATTATAACCAATATCTCTAATGAATATTGATGCAAAAGTATTCAATAAGATCCTAGCAAACAGAATCCAGCAACACATCAAACAAATCATACACCATGACCAAGTGGGTTTTATCCCAGGGTCTCAAGGCTGGTTTAATATATGTAAATATAACTCATCACATAAACAAATTAAAAAACAAAGGCCATATGATTGTCTCAATTGATGCAGAAAACGTTTTTGATAATATCCAGCATACATTCATGATCAGAATACTTAAGAAAAATAGTATAGAAGGGAAATTTCTTAAACTGATAGAGGCCATTTACAGCAAACCCACAAACAATATTATATTGAATGGAGTTAAACTAAAATCATTTCCACGCAGATCAGGAACCGGACAAGGTTGCCCATTGTCTCCACTGCTCTTTAATATTGTAATGGAAGTCTTAGCCATTGCAATGAGTCAAGAAAAGGAGATCAAGGGTATCCCTATAGGGTCAGAGGAGATCAAACTTTCACTCTTCACAGATGATATGATTGTATATCTGGAACACCCAGGGATTCAACTACAAATCTCTTGGAAGTGATCAAGGCATACAGCAGCATCTCAGGTTACAAAATCAATACTCACAAATCTGTAGCCTTTATATTTACCAACAATAGTCATGCTGAAAAAACACTCAAGGACTCCATTCCTTTTACAGTAGTGCCAAAGAAGATGAAATATTTGGGAGTTAACCTAACAAAGGACGTGAAAGATCTCTATAAAGAGAAGTATGAAACTCTAAGAAAAGAAATAGCTGAAGATTTTAACAAATTGAAAAACAAACCATGCTCAAGGCTGGGAAGAATCAGCATTGTTACAATGTCCATATTCCCCAAAGCAATGTACAATTTTAATGCAATCCCTATTAAAGCTCCACTGTCATACTTTAAAGACCTCAAAAACAAAACAAAACAAACAAACAAACAAAAAAAACAACAGCTTCATTTTAGATGGAATCAGAAAAAAACCTTGAATAGCCAAAACATTACTCAGAAATAAAAACAAATCAGGAGGAATCATGCTACCAGACCTCAGAGTATACTATAAATCGATAGTGATCAAAACAACATGGTACTGGCACAGAAACAGAGAGTTAGATACATGGAACAGAATAGAGAACCAAGAGATGAACCCAGCTACTTACTGTCATTTGATCTTCGATAAGCTGATCAAAATATTCAGTGGGGAGAGTAGAGACAAGATGGCGGACTGAAGCCAGCTTTCCACAGAGGCTCCCATCCAGAAGGAGAGTTAAGGGATGGAAATTTAGTAAGTAACCTGGAGGATTTGAGCTGTACCAAGAGAGAAGGTTGAAGAACGCACATCAACACCAC